>CASHTC010000944.1:95000-97500 GCA_949357725.1 Hyperoplus immaculatus | reverse complement strand
AGTTGAAAGACAGACGCATGAAGGTTCGTTTCCCGCTCAGTTTGTAACCTTCATATTCAGGGTACAACAGGAACACAGGGAGAAAATTAATCTTTTATGAACCTTCCAAAAGATTTCACATATTCCAGTTCTGACTTGGATTCACCTCAACGGCAGTGTTTTGATGCCAGTAGGGAGGTGTGTGTGTGTGTGTGTGTGTGTGTGTGTGTGTGTGCGTGTGTGTGTGTGTGTGTGCGTGTGTGTGCGTGTGTGTGTGTGTGAGTGTGTGCGTGTGTGTGCGTGTGTGTGTGTGCGTGTGTGTGTAGGGAGTAGGGAGTAAGGAAAAGTCTAGGCTGTGCTACTTCTGAGTTTCACTTTGAGAAACTTGTGTAGATTTTGGTCCGACCCAGTTTATTTTTTTTTGGCAACATGCAAAAACTAACTTGAAAATATCTGCATTGGTTGATATTGAGGCATGAGGTTTAAAGCTGCAGTGTGTAGAATTTTGGGTTTTATTTCCTAGCAGATTTTGTAGAAAGTAATTATAATATCCATAAGTACATTTAATTTAGTGCATAATAGATGAACACATTTTTTGAATTATTATTTTTTTCCCTTAGAAAGGGTCTCATATGTGTCCATATTTCTGCATATTTTGGACCAAGGCCTAGTGCCGCCATCTTGAAAGTGTCATAGTTGGAATGTCATCAGGTGCATTGTTTAAAATTTAGAATTGTTCTTGTCCTTGAAGGCCACTGTAGCTTCTGTTATTATTCTAAAGGGTTGGGGTTACCCAGGGAGCGTTGCATTCTAGAACTGTGTAGAACTTTCTTGATGATGTCATATTACACACTGCACCTTTAACTATTGTGTATTCTGTTAAAAAGGAACCCATTTTCATTGTCTAGTGTTTTGCTGCTGTTCTTGAGTTTTTAATTGTTTCAAATACACATTTTTAGATGTGCAAATTCCTGTTCAAATTCCATGTGTACCTGACCACAAACATATACAGTGGAGAGCACTGGACACATTTCTCTATTTTTTTCTTCTATATCTAGGTGTTAATACACAGCCTAGACTCTGTAAATAATAAGCAAAGGGTGTGTTTACTATGGGGGCCCACTGTAGCTAGCAACATGCCCTGTTTGAGTGTGTGGGGCATAGTGTATGTACCACACTTCAATGTACCTGATCAGGGATGTCTTTACACGGAGTTTCAAAACTTGCTGCAGTCAACCTTTCTTACATATTTTAGTGCTTTTTAAAACACAATGTGGAACCCCCCTCCACCCCCCCCCCCCCTGCATAAGGTCCCAAACATTTCAGTGGGCACAATTAGCCAAGACATAAACGTCCTCACTCAAGAGTAAAAGAACTTCCACAGACAGCTTGATGACCCGCGACGTGCTTTACGAGAGCTGCAGTGAAGAGGAGTTAGAGTTTTATCAATTCTCCTTTGTGCCTCTGGAGGATTCTTTAACTTTAACGTCTGCTGCAGTGGCCCTGGCTGGGTCCCCATTCACAGTTCAATGCTGTGTGTGTGTGTGTGTGTGTGTGTGTGTGTGTGTGTGTGTGTGTGTGTGTGTGTGTGTGTGTGTGTGTGTGTGTGTGTGTGTGTGTGTGTGTGTGTTTGTGTTCACAGCAGACACACTACGAAATCAAGGTACAGGAATGGTCCTAAAAGGGTAATTTTTTTTTTTAACCTTTATCTATACAGGTAAATCCCATTGAGACCGAAGACTCTTTTGCAAGGGAGACCTGTTTTCCTTTCCCACGTTACCATTCACACACACATTCATACACCGATAGCAGCAGGCTAACTATCGACATTCACACGAGGCAAGGTGGGTGAAGTGTCTTGCCCAAGGACACAACAACTATGACAGGTGGCAGGGCGGGAATCAAACCACAAACCACCAACCCTTCGATCATTGGCCGACCCGCCCTACCACCTGACCCACAGTCCCTCCCCCTCCTCCCCAAATGCTTTGTCCCCCCAGTGGTACCTTAGCAGGGTACAACACTGTACCTTAGACATTGGTACATATTTGTACCTTCTTGCCTGTACCTCTAAAAGAACATTCCTGTACCCCTAGTGACACACATGTACCCATCGAAAAGCTACAGTGAATTCTGCAAGTTGTCTGCATTTCATAAGAAGTAAAGCAGTAATCGCCTCACTGTCCTTGTTTGGGCAATTACATCTACATACAAAAAGTTATATTGACAACAAGGGTTCTCCAGAATCCCTGACTGCACCCACAGTTACTTCATGTGCATATAATTGGAAGGTAAGTACATTCTTCTTTGACAGAAGTAGTAACCAGAAATTGTCATTATGAGCAATTTGCCGAACACTGTTGATATGGCAGTATACCTCTAACGCAAAAACTGCAACACACACACACACACACACACACACACACACACACACACAACCAGAGAGAGAGAGACACACACACACACACACACAAACACAGAGAGAGAGAGAGAGAGAGAGAGAGAGAGAGAGAGACACACA
>CASHTC010000944.1:82500-87500 GCA_949357725.1 Hyperoplus immaculatus | reverse complement strand
ACTCCGCCAAAGTGGGGTGCAGCAGGAGGGTTGTAATGGAATGTAATTTGCTGCTTCGCCAGAAGTTGCTGTAAGGTGGGACTTAGCTGGTTGTAGGCATCTTTCAGTTCCGTAGCTCCTCCACGAAAGTTAGTGCCTTGGTCGGAGTACAGTTCAGCAGGCTTTCCACGTCGTGCCACAAATCTGCGAAGAGCCATAAGGAAGGCATCGCTGTCAATGGAGGTCAGGATCTCCAGATGTACAGCTCTGGTGGTAAGGCACTTGAATAAGAGGCCCCACCTCTTCTCGTTGCGGCGCCCAACCTTAATCAGGAAAGGACCGAAGCAATCCATTCCGGTTGAATAGAATGCTGGCTTGAACAGCCGGAGTCGATGGGGTGGAAGATCGACCATCTTCTGGCAGGCTGGCTGAGACCTCCACCTGCGGCATTCAATGCAGTTCCGCTGGTGCTTGCGAACGGCCTCCCTTCCTCTGAGGATCCACACCCTCCGGCGAAGCTCTGCAAAGACTCGCTCTGGTCCTGGATGACATAGCTGAGCATCGTAGGCCTTGATGAGTAACTGAGTGATCCAGTGGCTGGGATCCAGGACAATGGGGTGAACTGTGTCCTGATCAAGATCTTCACTGCGTCTTAACCGGCCTCCGACTCGGATAAGCTGTTTAGCCTCATCAAACTCAGGAGACAGGCAAAGTAGCTGGCTGTCCGATCGGAGCGGTTTATCTGCTTTCAGGAGTTGATAGTCTTCTGGAAAGCTCTCCAACTGGACCCTCCTTAGAACTTGATGTTCCGCTTCTTGAAAGGCACTCGCTGGAGGCAGATCAGTCAGACCTGCCGCCCCGTGGAGGTCCTCAGCTACTGCTTTCACTAGTTCCTCCCAGCTGCTGTACTTGGCCCCGTCTGTTACAGGTGGTAGTGGGGTGATCAACCCGCAGAAGGTGGTCTTTCTAAGCTCTACTTCATCTTCGCAAACTGGATCTGACGGGTTTGATGGCCACTCGTCGGGTGACTGAAGGAGAAACTGTGGTCCATGGATCCATCTGTTACTACCTAGTATGTCCTTCAGGCTCTTCCCTCTAGTGAGATCATCAGCAGGGTTTCTGGCAGAGTCAACATATCGCCACGTCTTCGGATTGGTCAACTCCTGAATCTCTGTCACTCTGGTACCCACAAATACTTTGAAGTGGCAGGACTCGGAGACCAGCCAGTGAAGAACAGTAGTAGAGTCTGTCCAGTAAGTGACTTCCTGTATAGGAAAGGTGAGCTCACTCAGCAGGAGTTTGCCTAACTGAGCTCCGGTTAGGGCCGCACAGAGCTCCAACCGCGGTATTGAGGTTTGCTTCCGGGGGGCCACACGAGATCTTGCCAGGAGGAAGGCTAGGTGAATGTTGCCAGAAGGATCTCTTGAGCGGAGATATGCTACGGACCCATAAGCCTTCTCTGAGGCATCAGAGAAGACGTGGATGTCATGATTTACCTCGGGTCGGTCCATGGCAGCCGGTGTGTAGCACCTGGGTAACAGCATTTGTGGTAAGTACTGGAGTTCGGCTTCCCACTCGTTCCAGGCATTCAGGAGGTGCTCAGGGAGCTTGGGGTCATCCCAATCCCGGTGCTGGTCCCATAGCTGCTGAACGATCACCTTAGCCCGAGTGGTAAAAGGAAGGATGATGCCAAGGGGATCGTATTGGGATGCCAACACACGGTATATGTTCCTCATCGTAGGGGCACTGTAGGTAACAGGTCTGTGTCTGAAGCCCAGGTGGTCAGTATTGCAGAACCAGTTCATGCCCAGAGAGGATTCCCTTGCCTCTGCCTTGTCATGTGAGAGCCACAGCTCCAGTTTGGCAGACCGAGCTTCTGGTGGAAGGTGACTAACAACGTCTGGCACGTTGCTCGCCCACTGTCGGATTTCAAATCCTCCGGATGCTAGAAGGTCCCTTAGCTTGTCGAGCAGATGGTGTGCCTCGTCAGCTGATGTGAAGCTCTGTAGACAGTTATCTACATAAAAACACCTCTCGACTGAGAATCTCACATCCTCCTCTGGTGAACTGTGTGATGAGACGTGGCTCTGAAGAGCAAAGGTTGCGCAACAGGGACTGCAGGTAGTCCCAAACGGGAGTACTTGCCACTCATAGATGTCAGGTGCTTCATCTTTCTTCATGTCACGCCAGAGAAAGCGTAACAGTGGTTTATCCTGAGGCAAGAGCAGTACTTGATGGAACATGCCACGTATGTCTCCACTGATGGCAACGCTGTGCTCTCTAAATCGAAGGAGCACGCCAAGAAGGGAAGGGCTTAAGGTAGGGCCGGGCAGTAACCACTCGTTGAGGTTGAGACCTTTGAACTGGAATGAGCAGTTAAACACAATCCGGTCTTTGTTGTTATGGGTGACAATATGGTGAGGGATGTACCAACTTTCTCCTGTTTGAGTGGTCTCGGAGGTAAGTTTCGCTACAGCACCGGCAACAACAAGCTTCTCTACTTCTGCGTTGTAAACAGCTGTCTTATCAGGGTCTCTTGTAAGGCGTCTCTCCATGCTCCTGAGGCAGGGCATCACGGCTTCCTTGGGGGCCTGGAAGCATGGCGAGTCTTTCTTGCGTAGTAGCGGTGTGGCGTAACGGAGGACACCGTCCACTTCCACTCTGATCGTCTTGGTCTCCAGGAGTTTGATGGCCTCCTGATCCTCCCTGGATCTCGTTACTTGCTTCTCACAGCGATAAGGTAAGACGTCGAGTTGCCACAACCTTTCTACATCTCTCTTCAGCTCAAGCTCTGCAGGAGTAAGGGATAGGAAAAGGCACTGTTGTGGCTGAAGCTGGGTTTGGAGGTATCGTGCTGGACCTTGTAGCACCCATCCAAGCCGCGTCTTGATGGCAGCTGGCCCGTCCGGTGGGCCCAAACGAACAGGTGCAATTGGTGTGATCAAGTGAATGTGATCAGCACCAATGAGGAGTAACGGGTGCACTTGTTCGAAGGGCTTTAGTGGGATATCTTTGAGGTGCTTATACCTTTGCAGGATGGCAGCAGGGTAGGAGTGGTCAGCCAGCTCAAGGTGTTTGGCTGTGAAGGCTGCTGTGATCTCAAAGATCTTCTGAGGATAGGTTGCAGGCGAGATCTGAAAGGAGACTGAGGAACCATTAATGGTTTGGACATCTTGACGGATCGTTCTCAGGGCTAAACTCTCATCTGTGCCTTGTAAACCAAGCTTGTGGGCAGCAGGAGAGAGAAGGATAGTACGTTGCGATCCATCGTCCAGTACTGCATAAGTGTCGAGGGTCTTACCTCGATAGCGAAGCAGGACTCTGATGACCTTAAGGAGGACTCGCTTGCAATCTGTGGGGTTGTCCAGATAGAAGGATTGAGTAATTGAACTCACCAGGGGGGGCCTTTCACTCGCGCCTTTGGAGTTGACTTCATGGAGGATCTGGAGGTGTTTGCCATTACATATGCTGCATGGTTTCTTCAGGGTACACTGAGCGGCCATGTGTGTACGTCCACAGCGCCAACATCTGTGATTGGTCTTGATCCAGTTGGTAATCTGATCTTTACTGAATGCCTTGAAGGTAGCGCACTGGCTGAGGTAATGATCGTCCTTTCCACAGTAAGGACAGAAGGCCTTCTGAGTTTGCTTGGACGGGGCTGGCTCAGAAGTCTGTTCCTCTTCAACCTCTGCGGCTCCATGCAGTACGGTAGTTGAACAGATGAATGATTTAACCTCTCTCTTGGGATCCTGTCTCTGCCCTTGTTTAGGTCCCTTGCTGCTGGTATGGCAATCAAAGCTCTGGCACCAAGCCTCATACTGGAGCCACTCTGACAAGTCATGGAGAGTGTACACTGGCCCAGGGCGATGGCCCATATGACGTCGGAACTCTGACCTCATCTCTGCTGGTAACTTACTCAGGAGTCGCTCTGCATGAGACCCGCATCTCAGCTCTGCTTCACCTTCAGGGCCTAGAGTGTTCAGCATGCCCACAAGGGCCCTTATCTGTAAGGCAAATCTCTGAAATGCTTCGGTGTCTCCCCTCTGGACGTCAGGTGAATCCATCACATTGGCAATCTTCTTAAGAGCCAGCTTATGAGGCTGTCCATATCTCTCAGTCAGAGCAGCCATTGTGTCTGAATAGGGGGATGGGGAGTTAAGAAAGGCGTCCGCCACTAGGCGAGCATCTTCAAACTTCAAATGATCCATCAAGATTTGATACTTAAATAACTCAGTGGCGTCGCGAGGCAACAGGTTGTCAAGGGCTATCCTTAAACGAGTGAACTCGCTAGGGTCGTTAGTGACAAAGTTTGGTATTGTTGGCTTGGGACCCCGGTAGATCTGTTCTTGGACTGCTGAGTATGCGTGAGGTGTCATTGGGGCACCTGAGTGAGGTCTCTGCTGAGGGGGGTACGGTTGCTGAGAAGGCACCTGCGGTGTGTGAGCATGGAAGGGTCCAGGTGGCTCTACCTTGGGCTGTTGATACCAAGAATGAGCAGGCTGAGCTGTGTAGGCAGCAGGTTGTGACTGAACAGGAGGCTGGTGCAGGTAGCTATAGGACATCGCTGTAGGCTGCACCCGAGAGGCCTCATAGTACGGCATGTAGGCAGCTTGTGGTAACGCATCTGGTTGGGGCTGACTAGGAGTCACAGAGGCTAATTTATCTTTGACGACTTGCAGCTCGTGTAGCATGCTCCCTAAGAGATCATATAAGCCCTGGTCCTTGGCTGAATCATCCATCTTGGTAGGGGGTAGGCTGGGTGGATGAGGATAAGGCTGGTGACCAGTCAACTGACTCGAGGGGTGAGGATAGCTATAGCTGAGCTGTGGAGGATACTGTGGAAGATACTGCGCCGTCGAAGCTCCACTGTTGTGACTCATCTGAGGTGGTTGCGTAGTCGCAGGCAAAGACTGAGGAAATGTCAGTGTTGCAGTACTCTGTGATGGGTTGACAGCGTACGGCTGGTACATACTCACTGGAGGTTGAGGTAACCCGGGCGGGCCAGGTGGCACGTGTGGTAA
>CASHTC010000944.1:57500-60000 GCA_949357725.1 Hyperoplus immaculatus | reverse complement strand
GAACTTTGTAGAACTTTCTTGATGATGTCATATTACACACTGCACCTTTAATGTTATGCAAAGAGGGTGCAACAATGTAGGAAGCAACACTTTTGCAAGATACTTTTATCAGACAGTGTTGTGGACTGTAGCAGTGTCGAGAACAACTGCAAAACAACATTCTCATTTGTATTCATTCGTAGTAACAACACACACACACACACACACACACACACACACACACACACACACTCACACACACACTCACACACACTCACACACACACACACACACACACACACTCACACACACACACACACACACTACTGGCTAGAGCAGTGTCTCTGCCAGTGTTATGTTTGGGTCTTAAAAAATGCATTGAGTTGATATGAAGTGACCTCTGCCCTTGGGTGAACTTGTCAAAGTTGTTGCTTTCAATTAAACGTGCCCTTGACAAGCTTGAAGGAGTGAAAATGTGTCACTGTAAATGCTCTTTATTTGTGGTGTCCGTCCGTCTGTCTGTCTGTCTGTCTGTCTGTCTGTCTGTCTGTCTGTCTGTCTGTCTGTCTGTCTGTCTATCTATCTACCTACCTGTCTGTCTGTCTATCCATGATTCTATCTGTATCTATCTATATATTGTAACATAAATGCGTTTTCTTTCCTACCAACATATTTTTTCCAGGGTTAATGTATTCGACCCCTTGACCCCCTGTACAATGAACTACAACCTTAAAGCTGCAGTGTGTAGAATTTGGGGTTTTATTTCCTAGCAGATTTTGTAGAAAGTAATTATAATATCCATAAGTACATTTAATTTAGTGCATAATAGCTGAATTTTTTTTTTTTAATTATTATTTTTTCCCTTAGAAAGGGTCTCATATATGTCCATATTTCTGCATATTTTGGACCAAGGCCTAGTGCCGCCATCTTGAAAGTGTCATAGTTGGAATGTCATCAGGTGCATTGTTTAAAATTTAGAATTGTTCTTGTCCTTGAAGGCCACTGTAGCTTCTGTTATTATTCGAAAGGGTTGGGGTTACCCAGGGAGTGTTGCATTCTAGAACTTTGTAGAACTTTCTTGATGATGTCATATTACACACTGCACCTTTAAGGGCTTAGTTCAGTTGGCAATGTTCTGCTGTCTCCATGGTTACTGATTTGATTAACATATTGGCTTATATTAGAATCTCTATCTATGTAAATATGAAAGTAAATTTGTATATGCTCTAGTTTGGGCATTCATAAGGTCATTTAACTAATTAGTTACTAGAAGTTATTAGTATTTTGTCTGTTCCTTTTAAAGCGCGACAATTTTCATTTATTTTTTGCTATAATGCAGAAAGGTAAACGTGTTCACTGCTATTAAGAGCAGCTTGCACGCGCCAGAAAACTCGGAGAGCATATCACATTTCCAATAAACAAATTAAAAGCATTACCAGGGCGCAGTGAGAGCAATGTTAGCTTATCAAAGTGAGGTGTGTGTGTGTGTGTGTGTGTGTGTGTGTGTGAAAGGATGTTTTGCACAGCTGACTCCATTAAGACTATTTTTGCTGTCCATTAAGACAGCAAAAATATATTAAATGGAACCTGTTCACAGAAACATACAGGAGTGACTATAACAACATCCCCATCAACTAACATGAAATGGAATCTCTCCAGGACTGAAGCTATTAAAGCTGGGGTATGTGATTTCTGATTGGACAAAATTAACATGAGCGGTACACTTTGACCAATCAGAGCGAGGCTTCAATTCTAAAAACAAATTCAAATACGATTCTCTGTTCTCATACACACCACCCGTACACACCACTCTACCATTTTAAATCTGCCAAACTCTACCTGTAACTGTTTTAATTAGACTATATTGTACTTTCACCCATTTCATTTTAATTGCTGCCACTCTTCACCACTGTGTAAATGTTTCAATTGTTTTTTTCTCTGGGAGGTAATCCGAGATTAACTGATCACGTCACGTTCAAGTCCATGGCATGCACAGTGTGTATTGAGTTTATTTAAAAATATTTGAAAATGGGGCTGCCCTCAGTTGCCCATGCACTGTGTATAGTCTATAGCCTATTTCAGCCTCGTCGGTATCTCGGATTACCTCCCAGATGAACTGATTCAATTATTAAGCTATTAACTATCTACCATTGTTATAAATCCTTAACAAACTGCTAACAAACTCTTAACAAATCATTAATAATCATTAATCAAGAGTTTACTAATGATCTATTAACGAGTTACAACGGATAGTTATTATAAAGTGTTACCGAATATTGTTTATGTATTGTTGTTTTTCCTTTGAATTTGTTTTGAACTCGACGTCATTGTAAATGAGGGTCACTCACCCCTCAATTGGTCTCTCCAGGATAAATAAAAGTTAAATTAAATAAATAAAAATGTCACCCCGTTCACCCAAGGCTCAATTAAAAGCACATGTTCTCCTAAATGTTGGTCATCAATAAAGCTGTAAAGAGTTGACATTTTTGATTGTGTGAAAGCCAGTTTTTAAAATGTAGTA
>CASHTC010000944.1:50000-52500 GCA_949357725.1 Hyperoplus immaculatus | reverse complement strand
TGCCTTTTCTCAGGCTAAGATGATCCGATTATTAAATTTTTTGCACATTTATACTAAATAGGATTTCCCAGTTCAATACGCCTTCATATTCCAACCGGTGAAGTAGGTCTTTAAGCTCAAAAAAGGGAACAAAACAGGCCAACAGGCAAAAAGGGTCCAGGACCAGGAGTACAAGACAAAGACTCACCGACACTGACACGAAACAAACCATAATGCACAGACAAGGAACAAAGGAACACAAGAAGTATATATACTAGACACAACGAGACACAGGTGTAACACATTAGTGGAGGGAGCAGTAATCACACAGGAGGGAAGCTTGACAGGACATGGGGAGGAACAAGACAGACGCACCAAAATAAAACAGGAAACCCGGGTAACACCAAAACAAGACAAGACAAAGACAGACCCTGGTTGCGTTCCGAATCGCATACTTTCTACTATATAGTATGTAGAAAGAAGATTCAGGATGTCCCGATTCTTGTGGCCAGATTTAGGATGGTTAGAAGTACCCGGATGTCCTACTTCATGCAGCCAAGATTGTTAGTGTTGAAAACTGCATCCTATTTGGGCGATTCTGACCCACAATCCAGTGCGCACGTGAAGTGACGTCACATCGACGAAGCCTCCATATGTAACAAACGGGGATGCGACGGATATAAAAGCAAGAGGCAAGATCAAGGCGCAATGTTATGATGAAATAAGAGAGTAAAGTATGTCCCAATAGTATGCCTACTGCATCCTAACTAGATTATTTTTATCGTCGGATGTAGTATGTAGAATAGAGAAAAGAAAGAGTATGAGATTCGGAACGCAACCCATGACAATTTCCACAGTTTTCAACTACAGCCTAAGCAAAAAATTAATAAATAAATATGTATTGTAATGTGCTGTACATTGAGTTTGCAGAGAAAGCAAGAAGGGACAGATGGCCTTCAAGCTGCTGAATAGGACGTTAAAAAATATGATTTATGCTGATTTTTATGTATTTATACGGCGGACAGACAATGTACGAAATACATTAATCTCAAACAATGAACCGTGAAGCCAACACACACACACACACACACACACACACACACACACACACACACACACACACACACACACACACACACACACACACACACACTCAGACAGTTTCTCACACACACACACACACCACATTTAGCTTTTAGCTTTCCCATCTGCAGTCACTGATGAATTACACATTTACATTTTAGAGGATTGGTTAATTTTTCCTTTGGCTCCTTGGAAACATTGTGTTACAGCAGAGTATGTGTGTGTGTGTGTGTGTGTGTGTGTGTGTGTGTGTGTGTGTGTGTGTGTGTGTGTGTGTGTGTGTGTGTGTGTGTGTGTGTGTGTGTGTGAAAAAATCTACAATAAATATATTGTGAAGAAAAAACTTTTCATTTTGCCAGTGAAAGCTTTTTCTTGTTAGCAGCAAAGCGAGGGTCATACTGTATTTGTGTCTGGCTCCCCAAGGCCAGGGACTTAACAATTTAAAGAATGACAAACTTTTGCAACTCACTCACTGCACCTTTGATGAAATTATCCCTTCACTCTTAAAAACTGCTCATTTGAAATTAACTCCCATAACAGGGCTATTTTCAAACACATTAAATGTTAAATGTCACTTTTAATGACTATAATAAGGCTGTACTAGGACATCTGGGCGGCAGTGGCGAAGTGGGTAGGGAGCGCGCCTCTGGTGTGCAGGGTCGGAGGTTCGATCCCCCATCTCCCCGCCTCATGTCGAAGTGTCCCTGGGCAAGACACTGAACCCCGAATTGCTCCCGATAGTTAGCTTAGTTAGCTTAGCACCGTAGTGCTAAGCCTACCCTGCGTGGTAGCTGCTGCTATCGGTGTATGAATGTGTGTGTGACTGGGTGAATGTGTACAAAAAAAAAAACAATGTAAAGCGCTTTGAGTCTGTGATAAACGGAGATATAGCGCTATACAAGTCCATTTACCAACTGGTGATGGCTGGGCTGTTATTAATTACTGTATTTCCCTGCCACACTGTACATTCAATTGACAAACATGTGAAGCCCGTATTTACTCCAGACTGCCATGGTATTGAGTATCATACACTCCAAATGATTTACAAACCAATTAGTACAAGCCTTAACGAGAGCAGAATGAATCCTGTCCCGGGATAGCACGTGTCTGTGTTAACGCTGTTTGTATTTCCATTATTTTTTGTGTAACTCCTGGCTTCATTGGTTTCAGTGTTGAAAGGATTATAGTTCAGAGACAGTTTGTGAATATTTGAATATAAATAAATAAATTAAATAAATAAATAAATAGATAGATAGATAGATAGATAGATAGATAGATAGATAGATAGATAGATAGATAGATAGATAGATAGATAGATAGATAGATAGATAGATAGATAGATAGATAGATAGATAGATAGACGGATGGACAGACAGACAGACAGACAGACAGACAGACAGACAGACAGACAGACAGACAGACAGACAGACAGACAGAC
>CASHTC010000944.1:37500-40000 GCA_949357725.1 Hyperoplus immaculatus | reverse complement strand
TCAACGAGGATCACTCTCAAATCAGAAAGCTAAATTATAAAATAAAGCAATCTCTTCCTCCCTTTGTCCACTGCACACTTAGTCACTAGTAGCTTAAAGGAAGTACATGAGGATTAAAACCTCATTTTGCACTTTGTTATTTTTGAATATTTGAAGATTGCAGGCTATAGTAAAATACCACCAGCCACTACATTCTCAATGATAGACGTGAATAATCACTTCTTATTGTTTTACTATCTAAACCAATTTTTTTTAACAATAGAGGAGAATAAATATTTGAAAGCAATACAGAATGCATGATATTACTGCATTGTATTCTATTCTATTTTTGTCACTGGGAACCTAAATGTTGTCAATTACTTTACATAAACTTGATGCAAACAAATTCACCAGAATGCAGGAAATGAAGTGATGAATGCTCAAAAATTTCTGGGGGGACACCCCCAGATCCCCCATTTAAAAAGTATCCTAAACCAAGGTTTAATCATAACCTACACCCTTGAAATTCATCAATTATTTTGTTTAATTGTATCTATAGGCCTTTGTATAAGGATACTTCGTAATTTTTATCACACTATTTTAAATTAAAGTCTTAGGTCGTGCTTATCAATTGCTCATAATAACCAGTAGGCCTATTTCTGTGTTGGACATTACTGAACCTCTTCCCATTTACAGTGTGTTTAACAGGTCACTGTTTGTGGCCAAACATAGGAAAATGCCACACAATATTTATATGAATGATTTTATCTGTATTGTATGTAAATTACTAGAGTATTTGAATAACTTGATATTTGCACTCAAGTTAGACTGATGATTGACATCTGATGGGAGTATCTCATATTAACACAGACAAATACCAAAGACTCACTGTTCACTAAGTACTTATTGCAGCCCTATTTGCATAGATTTTGAGCCCCATGCTGGTGTATTAGTGCAGGTGTTTGTTGTGAGGCAGGTAATGCAGTAATTATTCAGTAATAATAATCTTTTCTTTTTTTTTTTTAAGATATTTTTGGGCATTCTTATGCTTTATTGATAGTGCAGAGAGACAGAGGTGAAATGGGGCAGAGAGGGGAGTGACATGCAGAGAACGACCGCGGGTGGGAATCGAGCCCGGGTCTGCTGCTGGGCCCAGCCCGGGAGGGGGACGCCTTACCAACTGAGCTAAAGGCGCCCCCAGTAATAATAATCTTTAACATTTTGTCTGACACCTTTTATGTTTAAATGTAAGGCTTCACTCGTGCTACAATACATTAAGTATTATGTTATTTAGTCAACATATCTAAATGTGGGGGCTTTCCCAAGTAAATATTTATTTATATGGCTTTAATTAAATCGGCATACTGTATATACATCCGCCACAGGTTGCCACCCCTTAAAATCTCCTGCCACCTTCTTGCCACCCCATGATTATTTTTCTAGATCCGCCCCTGCATAGAAATAACTTATGGTTGGGACAAAATAATATAATTAGCTTATATAGCTTCATGACTGATTCAGTACCACCAACCCACTTTGCGTAGTTGAAATAAAATGGGTGGACAGCTTTTAAGATATTTCAATAACATTTGAGGAACAGTTCAACATTAAAATCTGAGCATTAAAAGGCCCTGAGGGTTAGGGTTAGAGGGGTAGGGTTAGGGTTAGGGTGGGGTTAGGGTTTGGGTTAAAAGATTCCTTTGTTGGAATGTTGTTGCACAGGCCTATTGATCTAAAAACTGGAGTGGTGTTGGTGGTGCGGTTGAAGAGCTCTGCCCCTTCACCCGGGAGACCAGGGTTCGATTCCCAGGCAGGATGTCTCTGCAGTGGACAGAAGAAGAGGGTGCTGCTGACCAGGGTTAAATAAAAAGTTAAAACAACTTGAATAGTGATTTAGAAATGCCAAGAGAAATTAGAATAATGAAAGATTAAGAATTAGAAAATTAAAATAATTGGAAGATTGAAATGATTAAAAAGTTAAAATAATTAAGAGATTAGAATAATTAGAAAACCACTAAGAAGGCAAAAAAACTTAGCATGTTGGGGGCGGGGCGGGGGCTGTGGTCTGCAGCGTGGATGGTCCAGGGTGGGAAGAAGAGTGTGCTGCTGACCAGGATCAAATAAAACGTTAAAAGAACTTTAATAAATATTTGGAAATGGTATAAAAAAATCAGAACAGCTAGAATAGTGAGAATTAAAACAATTAAAATAATTAGAAAATTGAAATAATTAAAATTTAGAATAATAAAATTAGAAAAATTTTAAAAAAAAGTTAGGGTTAGAGGGTTAGGGTTAGGGTTTAGGGTTTAGGGGTTAGGGGTTAGGGGTTAGGGTTTAGGGTTTAGGGGTTAGGGGTTAGGGTTTAGGGGTTAGGGGTTAGGGGTTAGGGTTTAGGGGTTAGGGGTTAGGGGTTAGGGTTAGGGTTAGGGTTACACTTTTTATCTTTTGCAGATCTCACACATGTATATAATGTAAATTATTATACTATAAAGCAACACTGGGATTCAATGGGAGTATTTTT
>CASHTC010000944.1:27500-30000 GCA_949357725.1 Hyperoplus immaculatus | reverse complement strand
CACTCTGGATTAGCCAACCAATCGCATAACGTTTGGTCGTCACGTGTGTCATGAGCCGGCTTCTGGCAACTGAAACTGGAGCGCGACTTCGACGTCATCATTCTCAGCCACTCGCTCTGTTCGCTGATTGGACCGGCTGTCGAATCTCCGGCAAAACTGGGAAATGGGCTGTACACCCAGACTGACTACTGAAGGGAAAATAAAATTTGGCCGGAAGTAGGCGGGCGGGCGGAGCCAGGCTAGGGGCAGTCTGCAACAACTTTTTTTCCTCATATGGGCTAGAAGAGGAACTGCTCCAGAGAAAGTTGGCTGTTTGCTTTTACACAGACGCACACTTTGGTGTTGCACGTCCCAAAACGGGGCAAAAACGTCCTTCTGCTCAGCAGCGGACAGAAGAAAAAGCTGCAGATCATTCTGGACTAAAACCGCTGCAAAGGAAGAGTCGACACAATGGACAAGGTATGTAAAAATTATAGTATTTCATATATTTTTTAGATCTATTTGATTGTGTTTTCTTTTCTTTTTTTTAACCTATTTTACTTCTTTGTTTTCTTTGCGTATTATACGTTTCCTTGTAATTGTCATTGCCAGGTGTGCATGAGGAAACATCAGTGTCTCACGAGTTAAAATAAAGGTTATTGTATTGTATTATATTTTTACAAAATTGTCTCCATTGTCTCTGGTCCCTTTTTGCAGATCGCGGCATACAGCTGCCAGAGAGTGACCAGGCGGTGGCCCTTGGCACTGTTCTTCAACATCCTGGACATCAGTGCGCTGAACGCTTACATCACATGGATGGCTATCGATCAGGCATGGCACCAGGGGAAATTGCACAAGCGGAGGCTTTTCCTTGTGGAGCTCGGAAGAGCTTGGTAGGCTCACAGATGGCCCGAAGACAGCGCATCCCACGTGCACCATGGGCCGCCAGCCTGGTTCGAGGGGCTCGGGCAGGTAACCTCACCACAAGCCAAGCAGGTGCAAGCGGCTCACCCGCCGACTGAGGGCAGTGTGCACTCTGCTCGCACCGCAAAGTTGCAAGCTGCAGCTGCAAGTCTTGTGGGAAGTTTGTGTGTAAAGAACACTACACAGTTGTTTGCAGCTCTTGCTTTGAATGTGAGGCCTAAGGTAGGCTAATTTGGTGTTCATTTGTTGTATTTGTGTTGTTAAAAGGGTTCAATTAAAAAAGAAAATCATTTATATTTGATATGTGTGATGAGTTCTGATGCTGGTTAAATAAAATGTAAAATTATTTAAAAAAAATTGTAATGATTTCATTTTTATTGGCTGTTTTCTTATGCGCACAAAAATGTGCTTAGGTGTGAAGATGTGATTATTTTATGAAAAGTGACACTGCAAAAAAAATAGAAAATGCATATGAATAAATGTTGCTGCTAATATCTCACACATCCTAGCCTGCAATAACCAAACCATAAATAGTCCAGTTTACATAACGTTTTTGGGAAATAAATCATATTTTGCATATGTAAAAGCATATAAAGGGTTTTTCGCATGTCAAATCATGTCAATTAAAGGGTTAATTAAAAATAAATACATTAATATTTGATATGTATGGTTAGTTCTGATGCTGGTCTAAAACAACATGTAATTTTTTTTTATACAAACAATCATTTATTTCATTTTTATAGGCTTATTTCTTATGAGCACAAAAATGTGCTTAGGTGTGATAGTGTGATTATTTTATGAAAAGTGACGCTGCATAAATATAGAAAATGCATATAAATAAATGTTGCTGCTAATATTTTACACACACTAGCCTGCAATAACCAAACCATAAATAGTCCAGTTTACATGACGTTTTTTGAAAATAAATCACATTTTGCATATTTTAAACCAAAAAAAGGAGGTTTTCAATTTCAAATCATGTCAATTAAAGGGTTAATTAAAAATAAATACATTAATATTTGATATGTATGGGTAGTTCTGATGCTGGTCTAAAACAACATGTAATTTTTTTTTTATAAAAACAATAATTTATTTCATTTCTATAGGCTTATTTCTTATGCGCACAAAAATGTGCTTAGGTGTGATAGTGTGATTATTTTAAAGGAGCATGGAAGGGTTAATTGTTTTCCAGAACTGTAGTTAAAGGTGCAGTGTGTAATATGACATCATTAAGAAAGTTCTACAAAGTTCTAGAATGCAACACTCCCTGGGTAACCCCAACCCTTTCGAATAATAACAGAAGCTACAGTGGCCTTCAAGGACAAGAACAATTCTAAATTTTAAACAATGCACCTGATTACATTCCAACTATGACACTTCCAAAATGGCGGTGACAAGGCCTTGGTCCAAAGTATGAGACCCTTTCTAAGGAAAAAAATAATAATTCTAAAAAAAAAAAATCAGCTATTATGCACTAAATTAAATGTACTTAAGGATATTATAATTACTTATTTTATCTTATAAACCACAAAAACCTGGAGGACATTATACAACACCTAAACTCCTCATCCTGTTGTCTTGACACTCTGCCCACAGG
>CASHTC010000944.1:2500-5000 GCA_949357725.1 Hyperoplus immaculatus | reverse complement strand
TAAACTGTCAAGCAAAGTATCAAAGAGGTGAGGTTGAGAGGAATATATTAGCTGACTGCTACAAAAAAAAATGCATTTACCAGACAGATGGGAATTCCTCTGAGCAATGTATCACACACACACACACAGAAACAGACAGACGCAGACGCGCACACACACACACACACACACACACACACACACACACACACACAGACACGGAGACAGATACACAAGCAAACACACGTACTCACATACACACAGACACACACAGAAACACACACAGAAACGACGACACACACATACAGACACAGAGACAGATACACACACACGCACACACACACACACACACACACACACACACACACACACACACACACACACACAGACACAACTACACACACACACACACACACAGGCACACACACACACAAATCACACACACACACACCGGCAGGTATGATGAATTTGCATTCAGATAATGTTAGCCATAATTCATACTTTCATCTGAGACGTAGAACACATTTAATGTCTCTAACGGCCGTACAACCACGAGGGGAACAGAAAACCTTACAGACGGCATTCCAGGCACGTCGGAATTATTTAACAATTCATCAAATACACATTACTGTCCCGCAAATGCTTTGTTTAAAGCACGGTTGTGCATTGGATATCATTTGAACCTCAGCTATTTAGTGTTGTGTGAATGTATATGAGTGAGTGAGTGAGTGAGTGAGTGGGTGAGTGCTTGAGTGAGTGAGTGAGTGAGTGAGTGAGTGAGTGAGTGAGTGAGGGAGTGAGTGCGTGAGTGTGCGCTTGAGTGAGTGAGTGAGTGAGTGCGTGCGTGAGTGAGTGAGTGAGTGAGTGAGTGAGTGAGTGAGTGAGTGAGTGAGCGCTTGAGTGAGTGAGTGAGTGAGTGAGGGAGTGAGTGCGTGAGTGTGCGCTTGAGTGAGTGAGTGAGTGAGTGAGTGAGTGAGTGAGTGAGTGAGTGAGTGAGTGAGTGAGTGAGTGAGTGAGTGAGTGAGCGAGTGAGTGAGTGAGTGAGTGAGTGAGCGCTTGAGTGTGAGTGAGTGCTTGAGTGAGCGAGTGAGTGAGTGCGTGCGTGAGTGAGTGAGTGAGTGAGTGAGTGAGTGAGTGAGTGAGTGAGTGAATGAGTGAGTGAGTGAGTGAGTGAGTGAGGGAGTGAGTGAGTGAGTGAGTGAGGGCTTGAGTGAATGAGTGAGTGAGTGAGTGAGTGAGTGAGTGAGTGAGTGAGTGAGTGAGTGAGTGAGTGAGTGAGTGAGTGAGTGAGGGCTTGAGTGAATGAGTGAGTGAGTGAGTGAGTGAGTCAGTGAGTGAGCGCTTCAGTGAGTGAGTGAGTGCTTGAGTGAGTGAGTGAGTGAGTGAGTATGTGCGTGCGTGAGTGAGTGAGTGAGTGAGTGAGTGAGTGAGTGAGTGAGTGAGTGAGTGGGTGAGTGAGTGAGTGAGTGAGTGAAAATCATTGCTACGTGTTTTCCTATTCTTACATCAAAATGAATCCGTTCTAAAATGCATTGTGTGAAATAACAATCTTCCTTTGTTTAGTCAGACAATATTTTGCTGTGTAACATTTGGCACAGCCCATCTGCTTGTCTAAATAGAATCAAGGCATGCACACACACACACACACACACACACACACACACACACACACACACACACACACACACACACACACACACACACACACACAGACACACATATCCCCCAAATGCCCATAGACAAAGATCAGTTTAGAAACCACTTTATACTGACGCTATCTGTACTGGGAGAGTGATTCGACTGCCGGCTGCAAAATACTGAATACTGCCTTCTCATGCCATGGTTTAAAGTTAGATCACGCAGACAGACAGACAGACAGACAGACAGACAGACAGACAGACAGACAGACAGACACAGACACACACACACACAAACACACACACACACTCACTCACTCTTACACACACACACACCGTTTTGAGGAGCGAATAGGCTTAATCAACTTTGTTTCAACTCATTTGGCAATGGCCTGAATGTAGCCCACATTTATTTATAGGAAAAAGTTACGCTCTATAGCTTTAACAAACATTTTCATGAAAGTTAAAACCTCATTGAAATAGACGATATAGAGTGGATGTTATTTCCAAAGCTAAGATCTGGTATCCAAAAGTGTGTGTGTGTGTGTGTGTGTGTGTCTGTGTGTGTGTGTGTGTGTGTGTGTGTGTGTGTGTGCGTGCCTGTGTGTGTGTGTGCGTGTGTGTGTGCGTGAGTGTGTGTGTGTGTGCGTGCGTGTGTGCGTGCGTGCGTGTGTGGCCAAAGGTTAAGGCAGTGGATTACCATGCATCACCTCCAGTTTATTGACGTAGTAGATTGGTCTCTGCTCCCTCCATATCTCAGACTGGGATTAATGAACGTAGAGATGGTTGTCATTGTGTCACTGGCTGAATGCCAAATGTCATGAGGGGTGTGACTTATACCAAACTGTGATCCAGAGGGAGGGCAGATTAGACATGGGAACGCA
>CASHTC010000943.1:642763-645263 GCA_949357725.1 Hyperoplus immaculatus | reverse complement strand
ATGTTTGGAAACTGTTCTGACTGGTTGTAACTTACGATCCAGGGGTAGGATCCAGATGTGTTGTCCTTATCGACCAGCTCGCCTTCATACGGGCCGAACAGCGCCCCCTGAGAGACAGACAGACAGACAGACAGACAGACAGACAGACAGACACACACACAGCAAGGTTAATTTATACCGCTGCACATTTACAACAACTTCAGCTCACCGAAACAAAACAGGCTCAACACAAACACAAAACGACATATACGCAAAGCCACAGAGAGAGAGAGAGAGAGAGAGAGAGAGAGAGAGAGAGAGAGAGAGAGAGAGAGAGAGAGAGAGAGAGAGAGAGAGAGAGGACAGACACACACACCTTAGGAAAGCTTGTCTGTCTGCCGCAGTAGACGTCCAGTGTGTCTCCCTGTGTGTGTATCAGCAGGCCTGTGGGCAGAGTGAGCGCCGCCCTGCTGGCTGACCCCGGGACTGCAGCACAGTCTGGGATGAACAGAGGAGCGCCGTGCAGAGGGCAGGACGATATGAAAGACTCCTGGCACTCCTCACAGACTGGAGGGGGGGGGGAGAGGGAGAGGGAGGGAGAGAGAGGGAGGGAGAGAGAGAGGGACAGAGAGAGAGAGAGAGAGAGAGAGAGACAGACAGACAGAGAGAGAGACAATGTAAGGAAAAGTTAGGGCCGTGGGAAGGACAGGACGATATGAAAGACTCCAGGCACTCCTCACAGACTGGAGGGACAAATAATAATATAAGTTAATAATAATAATACATTTAATTTAGAGGCGCCTTTCATGACACTCAAGGTCACCTGACAGAGCATAAAATCATCATAACATAATTAAAAAACAAGACATTGAGACATGAGTCAACTAAACAAGGAGACATGAGTCAACTAAACAAGGAGACATGAGTCAACTAAACAAGGAGACATGAGTCAACTAAACAAGGAGACATGAGTCAACTAAACAAGGAGACATGAGTCAACTAAACAAGGAGACATGAGTCAACTAAACAAGGAGACATGAGTCAACTAAACAAGGAGACATGAGTCAACTAAACAAGGAGGGATTCTATGAGTTAAGAGTCAACTAAACATTTTAGGATTTTATTTCTGAAAACAAGGGTTGTCACAGTTCTCCAAATAAATGATTCAGTTTGATTTTCAAATTGTTTTATTTTTTTAATCAAAATCAGTGAATATCTCCTCATGATCCACTACCTGTCTGTACTGAGTGAATATCTCCTCATGATCCACTACCTGTCTGTACTGAGTGAATATCTCCTCATGATCCACTACCTGTCTGTACTGAGTGAATGTCTCCTCATGATCCACTACCTGTCTGTACTGAGTGAATATCTCCTCATGATCCACTACCTGTCTGTACTGAGTGAATGTCTCCTCATGATCCACTACCTGTCTGTACTGAGTGAATATCTCCTCATGATCCACTACCTGTCTGTACTGAGTGAATATCTCCTCATGATCCACTACCTGTCTGTACTGAGTGAATATCTCCTCATGATCCTCTACCTGTCTGTACTGAGTGAATATCTCCTCATGATCCACTACCTGTCTGTACTGAGTGAATATCTCCTCATGATCCACTACCTGTCTGTACTGAGTGAATATCTCCTCATGATCCACTACCTGTCTGTACTGAGTGAATATCTCCTCATGATCCACTACCTGTCTGTACTGAGTGACTATCTCCTCATGATCTGCTACCTGTCTGACACCGGTGTGCACTGAGTATAAATCCAGTGCTAATACACAGTTATGGAAGAGCTATTTACTGAGAGCAGCGGAGAACTCAGATTCACAGCATTAAAAATCTCTGAAAATCTCTGGAGATGTCCAAAAAAGGAAAAACCACTGATAAGGGAATGGAAGAAGACAAAGTTTTTGCGGAAGAGATGAAAAAACAGTTGGCAGACTTGAAGAAAGGAATGTTGGCAGATTTGAAGAGAGAAATACAAAGTGAGAGGGAGACGGAGCGAGCACTGCGGAAGGCTGAGCTGGCTGGGATTATGGAAGAATGGATTGGGCGTTTTGATGTAAAAATCAAAGAGAAAGTTGCTGCTGGTCTGAAGCCACTGATGATCGAATTGAAGGAACTTCAAGCCGTCAATGTGAGGAAAGATCAGCTCTTGAAAGAGCTTGGAGATAAAATTGATGAACAAGAACAACAAGCAAAAAACAGAGATGTGATAATAACTGGAATGGATATTAAACCAAGGTCGTATGCAGCTGCCGGGAATGGAGAAAAAGAGGGCGATACAAGGAATGTAACGGTGGAAAAACAAGTGGCAATGTTTCTGAGAAGCAAAGCCATTAATCTGGATCTAGAGAACGTGGTTTTCTTCTCCCGAAGGGAAAATTCGCCAAAAAGCGTGCTGTCATTCTGAAATTTGTGAGTAGAAAGCATAAGATAAACCTGCTCAGTCAAGGCAAGAAGCTTAAAGGTGAACACATTGGAATGAGTAAAAAATTTAACCAAGAGAAATG
>CASHTC010000943.1:622763-637763 GCA_949357725.1 Hyperoplus immaculatus | reverse complement strand
ATATATATATACACATTTAAACTCGAAAAATTTGAATATCGTGCAAAAGTTCATTTATTTCAGTAATTCAACTTAAAAGGTGAAACTAAAATAGTATATAGACTCATTACATGCAAAGTGAGATATCTCAAGCCTTCATTTGTTATAATTGTATTTATTGTGGCTTACAGTTTATGAAAACCCCACATTCACAATCTCTGAACATAAAAATCAATAAAAAAGTGATTTTAAATACAGAAATGTCGGCTCTACATAAAGTATAATCTTCGATATGTACTCAGTACTTGGTTTTGGCGCCTTTTGCATGAATTCTTGCCTCAATTCCAATTAATTTTCCATGATATTCTAATAATATGAGTTTCACCTGTATATATTAACTGATAATTTTATGAGATTAACTAAAATTATACCACGTGATCTATATGTTTCATTTCAGATACAAAAGCAGGACACAGTTAACACATGAGGGAGAGAAAATACCTTTGAGTGAGAGGAGTTTATTCCCAGCAAAAGGGAGAGTTTTGCATCTGCTAACAACGGAACACTTGTTCAACACCTAAATCATCGGACTAACCCATATATGTACAGGTGAAACTCATTATTAGAATATCATGGAAAATGAATTGGAATTGAGGCAAGAATTCATGCAAAAAGGGGCCCAAACCAAGTACTGAGGACATATCGAAGATTATACTTTATAGAGGGCCGACATTTCTGTATTTAAAATCCCTTTTTTATTGATTTCATGTAATATTAAAATTTTCTTAGATTTTGAATGTGGGGTTTTCATAAGCTGTAAGCCATAATAATCAAAATGATAACACATAAAGGCTTGAGATATCTCACTTTGCATGTAATGAGTCTATATAATATATTATTTTCACCTTTTTAAGTTGAATTACTGAAATAAATGAACTTTTGCACGATATTCTAATTTTTCGAGTTTCACCTGTAGATACTTCCAAGGCCTCTCGCAGCTTAGCAGGTCAGGGACCTTTGCAACATTTACGGCAAGAAATTTAGGGAAAGATAAGAAGAATTCCTGGGGCGAGAGGAGGACGCAAGACGCAAACTAACATATAACTGAGCATCTGTAACCAAGCTCACATCATCTTGCCTTGTCATTTTACTTAAAGGTGCAGTGTGTAATATGACATCATCAAGAAAGTTCTACAAAGTTCTAGAATGCAACGCTCCCTGGGTAACCCCAACCCTTTAGAATAATAACAGAAGCTACAGTGGCCTTCAAGGACAAGAACAATTCTAAATTCTAAACAATGCACCTGATGACATTCCAAAAACATGGATTCCTCCATAAGACTTGCCTGCTCAATGGACAAAATGTAATATTAATATTTGTAATTCTCTGCTCAGGAGGATAATTCAGATTATTGGCAGAGGTGATTTTACACCAATGAGGACATATTTATGAATGAGGATATTGATTTTAGCTAATAAATGACTTAAAATGTTACACAGTGCCCCTTTAAATAAAACTGAGGCCTTGATTCAGAATTTTCAAACCTTTCTCCGTGGTATTTTTTCCTTCACACTAAAGAGAGTATACTAAAGAGAGTATGCTAAAGAGAGTATACTAAAGAGAGTATGCTAAAGAGAGTATGCTAAAGAGAGTATACTAAAGAGAGTATACTAAAGAGAGTATGCTAAAGAGAGTATACTAAAGAGAGTATGCTAAAGAGAGTATGCTAAAGAGAGTATACTAAAGAGAGTATACTAAAGAGAGTATGCTAAAGAGAGTATGCTAAAGAGAGTATACTAAAGAGAGTATACTAAAGAGAGTATGCTAAAGGCTAAAGAACACGTTTTGTTGTTATCACCTGCGAGGGAGAGTAACGCAGGAACGGAAACATCTTTAGCCACGACTGACGGAAGCGCGGCGTCCTGTTCTCCGTCGATCGGAAAACTTTGGAGTTTGAGTTTGAGTCACTTTCCGTTTCCACTTCAGTCAGACGAGGAGAGAGAGGCTCCATCCCTAAGGAGAGAGGGAGGGAGGGAGGAAGGGAGGGAGGGAGGGAGGGAGAGAGGGAGGAAGGGAGAGACAGAGAGAGAGAGAGAGAGAGACAGAGAGAGAGAGAGAGAGAGAAAGACAGAGAGAGAGAGAGAGAGACAGAGAGAGAGAGACAGAGAGAGGGAGAGAGAGAGCGAGGGACAGAGAGAGGCAGAGACAGAAAGAGAGAGAGAGACAGACAGACAGACAGACAGAGAGAGAGAGAGAGACAGACAGACAGACAGACAGACAGTTTAGTTTATTTGTTTATAGTTTGGTGGACAGTCCCCTTTGAGAAGGAGCAGCTTTAGCCTATTTGGCTAATTTCCAGCTGTAGTCCCCGGCCAGTTGTCAGTAGGCAACCTACAATACATAACAGTAAAACAATAAAAAAAATACATTAAATTTATAATTACAGCAGGCCTGAGCAAGAAGGGGAAAAAGACAAACTAACATATTGCACACAGTTGGAGCAAGAACAAACAGGCAAGCACAGATGATGGCAAAGATATCAAGGCAGTTCATGCGACAGACAGACAGACAGACAGACAGACAGACAGACAGAAACACACACACACATACATACATTTAAAAAAGGTACAGTGTGTAATTTAGCATCGCCCAGTGGTGAGATTGTAGATTGCAACGCAGGTGGAGCTGATACGGTTAGACAGTAAAGATTTAAAGGTAGAGTCAGTGATTCTGGAGAGCGCTAGTTGACAAAAA
This sequence comes from Hyperoplus immaculatus, assembly GCA_949357725.1. Classification (NCBI taxonomy): domain Eukaryota; kingdom Metazoa; phylum Chordata; class Actinopteri; order Uranoscopiformes; family Ammodytidae; genus Hyperoplus; species Hyperoplus immaculatus. The sequence goes on along the minus strand of CASHTC010000943.1, from coordinate 635,029 downwards.
ACACTTTGTCAAAATCAGTGAATATCTCCTCATGATCCACTACCCGTCTGTACTGAGTCAGTGCTGAAATCCAGTGTTAAACCACAGCCTAGGCTCTGTAAACTGGTATGTAAACAAAGGGGGCCCACCGTAGCTAGCAGTATTCCCGTTTACAGAGCCTAGGCTGTGTATTAACACTGGATTTTTTTTTGCACACACTCAGTACAGACAGGTAGTGGATCATGAGGAGATAGTCACTCAGTACAGACAGGTAGTGGATCATGAGGAGATATTCACTCAGTACAGACAGGTAGTGGATCATGAGGAGATATTCACTCAGTACAGACAGGTAGTGGATCATGAGGAGATATTCACTCAGTACAGACAGGTAGTGGATCATGAGGAGATATTCACTCAGTACAGACAGGTAGTGGATCATGAGGAGATATTCACTCAGTACAGACAGGTAGTGGATCATGAGGAGATATTCACTCAGTACAGACAGGTAGTGGATCTTGAGGAGATATTCACTCAGTACAGACAGGTAGTGGATCATGAGGAGATATTCACTCAGTACAGACAGGTAGTGGATCATGAGGAGATATTCACTCAGTACAGACAGGTAGTGGATCATGAGGAGATATTCACTGATTTTGACAACAAGCGTTCTCCAGAATCACTGACTTCACCTTTAATTATAGTTTGGTGTAACGAATTATGAACTGTATATGACCAGAAAGATTGACTTCTATAGTTAAGGGCAAGAGGAGGGACTTTGTTAAAGGTGCAGTGTGTAATATGACATCATCAAGAAAGTTCTAGAATGCAACGCTCCCTGGGTAACCCCAACCCTTTAGAATAATAACAGAAGCTACAGTGGCCTTCAAGGACAAGAATAATTCTAAATTCTAAACAATGCACCTGATGACATTCCAACTATGACACTTTCAAGATGGCGGCACTAGGCCTTGGTCCAAAATATGCAGAAATATGGACATATATGAGACCCTTTCTAAGGGAAAAATAAATAATTCAAAACATTTTTTTCAGCTATTATGCACTAAATGAAATGTACTTATGGATATTATAATTACTTTCTACAAAATCTGCTAGGAAATAAAACCCAAAATTCTACACACTGCAGGTTTAAAGCTCTGGGAGACATAGATGACTATCATAACTGATGGGAACATGGGATAAACGTGCCTTTAGTTTTTATATTATATATATTTTGGTTACATTTGTATTTGTGGTGTGTGTCCTTGTTGTGATGGTGCAGGTGTGTGTGTGTGTGTGTGTATAAAAAAGACAAAACTGAAATAATATATTGTAAAAAAAATATAATAATGTTATAATAATGTTGATTTCAAAATACTGATGTTGGTTTATAAAGCACTAAATGGTTTAGCTCCAAAATACATTACTGATCTGCTGATACGTTATGAACCGTCCAGAGCCCTTAGGTCGTCTGGGACAGGTTTACTTACAGTCCCTAGAGTTAGGACTAAACGAGGAGAAGCAGCTTTTAGTTTTTATGCACCAAATATCTGGAACAAACTCCCAGAAAACTTGAGGTCTGCTGCAACTCTCAGTTCTTTTAAATCGAGTCTGAAGACTTTTCTGTTTCCATTTTAACCTGTACTTTTTATTTTATTTAAATGTTTTACTTCTTTTCATTCGCTTTTAAATGTCTTCTAATGTGTTTTATGTATTTTAATCTTGCCCCAGTAAAGCACTTTGAGTGGCCTTGTGTTTGAATTGTGCTATATAAATAAACTGGCCTTGCCTTATGCATATTTTACATAATAAATGTTGTATTCTATTCCCTTGTTGACTCACATTCAGTCTCTTCTGTCTCCTCTGCTTCTGTCTGATGAGATTCAAGTCTCTCCTGAAGTTCTGAGATTCTGTTCTGAAGATGGACACAGTTCACACAGGAGGAACCAGGGGCGCGAGAGGAGGAATCTACCCCACAAACAGGAGCCTGTGCTGGGCATGGCAACTCCGGTATACACCCTGGTTCTTCTAGTCTAGAGAGAGGGAGGGAGGAGGAGAAGGAGAGGGATTGTGTATGAGTGAGAGAGAGTTTTTTTGAATGTTTTGAACCAGACAGACAGACAGACAGATATAGATAGATAGATAGATAGATAGATAGATAGATAGATAGGTAAACAGACAGACAAACAGACAGACGGATATACAGACAGGCAGAGAGACAGAGAGAGAGAGAGAGATGACAGACAGACATATAGATAGATAGACAGAGGGACAGACAGACAGAGGGACAGACAGACGGACAGACAGACAGACAGACAGACAGACAGACAGACAGATACCTTGGTAGTCTAAAGCTCATCTCTGTCTGCTGACGGTCTGGTCTGACCCTGGATCTGCTAGACGCCTCCAGAGAAGATTCTAGAGCTTTTCTGAAGAAATCCTGAAAGAAATATACAAAGACATGTTAGTGAAACAAGACAACGGACTGTGGAGAATTAATCGCATTACATTAATAAGTTAAAGGGACACTGTGTAACATTTTAGGTAATTTATTATCTTAAATCAATATCCTCTTTCATAAATATGTCCTCATTGGTGTAAAATCACCTCTGCCAATAATCTGAATTATCCTCCTGGGCTGAGAATTACAAATATTAATATTACATTTTGTACATTGAGCAGGCAAGTCTTATGGAGGCATCCATGTTGGTTGGAATGTCATCAGGTGCATTGTTTAAAATTTAGAATTGTTCTTGTCCTTGAAGGCCACTGTAGCTTCTGTTATTATTCTAAAGGGGTGGGGTTACCCAGGGAGCGTTGCATTCTAGAACTTTCTTGATGATGTCATATTACACACTGCACCTTTAAGCAAAGACGAAGTTACTGTGCGAAAAACCAAGTACATAAACATTTCATTATATATACAGCTCTGGAAAACATTCAGAGACCAGTCTGGATTGTTCTTCAATCTTCATCTCTACATTACTTCATGGAAAAGCTCTTAAATAACATTATCCCATAGTCTGTGTGAATACTCTATTCTGATTGGCTGGAGAACATTCCATAGGTGTGGATTAACCCCTGATGTATGGACACCTAGATGGAACTGTTTACATTCTGTCCACTTAAATGCGTCGCCGGCTCGCCGCTGTTTAAACAGTGTTGATAAGGGATTTATAAAGCCTAAAATATCCTGCCGTGCAATAGCCTCTGGACACCACAGGAATGGGGGGGGGGGGATTTGGTAGAAATGTTGTCAGTAGTTTGTAGAATAAAACCAAAATCAAACAAATGCCTATAAATAGTAAAACGAGAGACACTGAACATTTGGAGTGGTCTCTTCATTTTTTTCCAGAGCTGTACAGTGAAATGGAAACGTTGAAATGTGAAGCCAAACCATCCGCTGTGACATGGGCTGCGTTCCGAATCTCATACTTTCTACTATTTAGTTTGGTAGAAAAAAGATTTAGGATGTCCCGATTCTTGTGGCCAGATTTAGGATGGTTAGAAGTACCCGGATGTCCTACTTCATGCGGCCAAGATTGTTAGTGTTGAAAACTGCATCCTATTTGGGCGATTCTGACCCACAATCCGGTGCGCACGTGAAGTGACGTCACATCGACGAAGCCTCCATATGAAAAGAAACGGGGATGCGACGGATATAAAAGCAAGAGGCAAGATCAAGGCGCAATGTTATGATGAAATAAAAGAGTAAAGTATGTCCCAATAGTATGCCTACTGCATCCTAACTAGATTATTTTTATCGTCGGATGTAGTATGTAGAATAGAAAAAAGAAAGAGGAGGAGATTTGGAACGCAGGCTCACTGTAAAGCTGGCGTCCATCTTCTTTCTTGTCTTCTTGTCTTGTCTGCTGTTGGTTTGATGTTTGAGCTCAGACTCCACTAGAGGTTTCACATCCTTCCAGGGAACGGTCTGCTTCACAGGACCTACAGCACAACGTATAGAAAACAATACAAGTTTTATCTATCTATCTATTAGTTTGTTTGTGCCTGTGTAACATTATCGCGGGATGGTAGGAAACATTTTCTCCATTCCCTAAAGCCCAGTTCAGACCAAAGATTTGTCTTGCAACTGCTTGCAACTCGCAACTCCTTGTGACGAGAAGGTTGAGACGTTCTAAAACTGGACCTTGCGATTTGACATGTTGAATATTCTGCGACGACTTGCAACGCGCTGCAACGAGCTGCAACGAGCTGCAACGAGCTGCAACGAGCTGCAACGAGCTGCGATTTCTCCCCCGCGACGTTCTAAAACCGTCTCGTCGCAAGCAGTTGCAGTCTGACCTGGGCTTAATGTGTCTGACCTGGGCTTAATGTGTCTGACCTGGGCTTAATGTGTCTGGTACATGTGAAGTAAAGTCAATAAAGCAGAACCAGAACTTGAAACATATTCAATTAAAAACATAAAAATTGGAGTCAGTGATTCTGGAATATGCTTTTTCTCAAAATCACTTTTTGGAAGGCTGTTGAGACAGTCCGTGGGGGTCTGCACTTGTACATAACTTAACTTGTACTTAACTTGTTCTTTGCCCTTTGTACTGCGTTATTTTACCGTTTGTGTTCTGTGTTGTGTCTCCTGTATGTTTAGTGAGTCTGTAACTTTGTGTTGCTGCTGATGCCGACCTGAACAGGTCTCTCTTGTTAATGAGACCCTGGGCCTCAATGAGATTTTACCGTATAAATAAAGGTTAATAAAAAATAAAAATAAAATTGTCCAAATCCAGTGTTAATAAACAGCCTAGACTCTGTAAACTGGTATGTAAAAATTTGAACACCACAGAGTTATTTCTGAAACGGTCTCATTTCTCCTCTGATGATCATAAATTACATGACACAGCAAAACGAGACCATCAGTGCAAAGAATGCTGTTTTAAAATAGTTTTTCTTAATGCCTTTGTCATGGGTATACGCTCACCCAGGAACAAATATTTCCGTAATAATCAAAAATTAGCCACACTGTCCTGGGGCTTCGGTCAGTCTGCCCCAGGGCAGCTGTGGCTACTATGGTAGTTTACCACCACCGGTATGACTGTGTGTGAATGAATGGAACCTGGAACCCTGAAAAGAGCTTTGAGTGCCTTGAAAAGAGCTAGATAAATCCAATCCATTAAAAATACTTTTGTGTTGAAAACGTTAAAATTAAAACAGGCCCTCAAACTCACCTGCTGCAACATGCCCGTTCACAGAGCCTAGGCTGTGTATTAACAGTGTGTGTGTCCTGTCTTCATTCTCACCTGCTTTGGCCTCTGATCCGCTCCGAGGAGATCTCGACCAATCACAAGCTTCCGTCTGTTCAGTCTTCTTCTTCTCTTTAGTCCTCCTGCGTTTGTGTCTGTCCTTCTTCGTTGGTGCTTTGGGGAGGCGGGGGTTGGTCTGTAGTTCTATCGGGGGGAGGGGTTTAGTGTGTAGTTTTCTGACGTCATCACTGTGACCCAGCAGAAGTGATGGAACCCAGTCTGGATCTCCCTCCAGCTTTTCATACGCCGGTTTACCTGCACACACACACACACACACACACACACACACACACACACAGGCGCGCAAACACACACACACACACACACACACACACACACACAGGCGCGCAAACACACACACAGGCGCGCACACATACACACAAACAGACAGACAGACGCGCAAACACACACACACACACACACACACACACGCGCAAACACACACACAGGCGCGCAAACACACACACAGGCGCGCACACATACACACAAACAGACAGACAGACGCGCAAACACACACACACACACACACACACACACACAGGAACTTAGTATTTACATCCGCACTGCATAGGACATTATTTTTTCGTCTGACTTTCAAAACCTCTGTAGAAAGAGAGAAAACAGTTTGAGAGTCAGACAGACAGACAGACAGACAGACAGACAGACAGAGAGAGAGGGAGAGACAGACAGACAGAAAGAGAGAGCGAGAGACAGACAGACAGACAGAAAGAGAGACAGACAGACAGAGAGACAGACAGACAGAAAGAGAGAGCGAGAGACAGACACACACGACAGAAAGAGAGAGAGACAGACAGACAGACAGACACCCACCTGAGTTGAAGTGTCTAGAGCAGACCCTCATAGAAGGAGAGACAGACAGACAGACAGACAGACAGACAGACAGACAGACAGACAGACAGAGGGACAGACAGACCTGAGTTGAAGTGTCTAGAGCAGACCCTCATGGAAGGCGGGATGTGGTAGAATGTGATGTCCTCGCGGGCCACTGCCTCCACCCAGGCTCTCCTCCTCCGAGACGTCAGGTCACATGTCAGCCTGCCTGAGAGGGAACAGGATTTAAAGGGGCAGTGTGTAATGTGACATCATCAAGAAAGTTCTACAAAGTTCTAGAATGCAACGCTCCCTGGGTAACCCCACCCCTTTAGAATAATAACAGAAGCTACAGTGGCCTTCAAGGACAAGAACAATTCTAAATTTTAAACAATGCACCTGATGACATTCCAACTATGACACTTTCAAGATGGCGGCAATAGGCCTTGGTCCAAGATATGCAGAAATATGGACATATACGAGACCCTTTCTAAGGGAAAAAAAATTATAAAAAAAAAGATTTCAGCTATTATGCACTAAATTAAATGTACTTATGGATATTATAATTACTTTCTACAAAATCTGCTAGGAAATGAAACCCAAAATTCTACACACTGCAGGTTTAACACTATGTAAATAGAATATATAATTTAAAAAAAAAAATAAATTGGCATTTTTTTATGCTTTATTGATAGTGTAGAGACAGAGGTGAAATGGGGCAGAGAGGGGAGTGACATGCAGAGAACGACCGCGGGCTGGAATCAAACCCGGGTCCGCTGCTGGCCGAGGCCCATGGAGGGGACGCCTTACCAACTGAGCTAAAGGCGCCCCCCAATATAATATATAATTAAAGAAATAACATTTGCCAGGAGAGGGAACACTCAGTGTGTTTACATGCAGACTCATAATCGGATAACTAAACGAATAAGACTTCAACAGGACTTGTAAAATGCATGTAAGAGCATTTACTTACACTTTATCCGATCTACTTCACACACAAATCAGGCACAATAATTAGTTGTGCCATGGAAACGCACTGACTGATTTAACACAATATCAGGTTTTATTAAAGCTGGGGTGGAGGATTTGGGGAGAAAATGGCAGTTGGGATAGAGATTCAAATCCAAATACCTCAACCACAGCTTTAAAGAAATAACATGTCTAAAGAATGTTAATTAATAAGGGGGGTGTAGTAGTGTAGCAAAAATGCCCCAATTTTTTTTTTAAAGCTGCTATGAGGATTGAGTCTTATTTTTTATAAGGTTCAATTATAGAAGTAACATTTTCGGGGGTGCTCCGGTGGCGTAGAGGATAGAGCGTGCACCATATTGGCTCCAGCCTTAGAGGATAGAGCGTGCACCATATTGGCTCCGGTGGCGTAGAGGATAGAGCGTGTACCATATTGGCTCCAGCCTTCGTTGCCGTGGTCACGGGTTCAAAAATGCCAACAAAAAATCTTTAAAGGTGCAGTGTGTAATATGACATCATCAAGAAAGTTCTAGAATGCAACACTCCCTGGGTAACCCCAACCCTTTAGAATAATAACAGAAGCTACAGTGGCCTTCAAGGACAAGAACAATTCTAAATTTTAAACAATGCACCTGATGACATTCCAACTATCACACTTTCAAGATGGCGGCACTAGGCCTTGGTCCAAAATATGCAGAAATATGGACATATATGAGACCCTTTCTAAGGGAAAAAATAATAATTCTAAAAAGAAAATTCAGCTATTATGCACTAAATTAAACGTACTTATGGATATTATAATTATTTTCTACAAAATCTGCTAGGAAATAAAACCCAAAATTCTACACACTGCAGCTTTAAAAGAATAAAAATGTAATTCAACCTTGTTAAAAAAAAAATAAGTGAAAATGTTTGAATCTAAGGTATATGTGTGTGTGTGTGCCTGTCTGCCTGTCTGTCTCTCTGCCTGCCTGTCTCCCTCCCTGCCTGTCTGTCTCTTTGCCTGCCTGCCTGTCTGTCTGTCTGTCTTTCTCTCTCCCTGCCTGCCTGCCCGCCTGCCTGCCCGCCTGCCTGCCTCCCTCTCTCTCTCTCTCCCTCCCTGCCTGTCTGTCTGTCTCTCTCTCTCCCTGTCTCCCTCTCTCTCCCTGCCTGCCTGTCTCTCTCTCTGCCTGCCTGTCTCTCTCCCTGTCTCTCTCTCTCTGCCTGCCTGCCTGCCTGTCTCTCTGTCTGTCTCCCTCTCTCTCCCTGCCTGGCTGTCTCTCTCCCTGTCTCCCTCTCTCTCCCTGCCTGCCTGCCTGTCTCTCTCCCTGTCTCTCTGCCTGCCTGCCTGCCTGTCTGTCTCTCTGCCTGCCTGTCTTACCTTCGTGTGTCCTCCATGAGGGAAAGCAGTGGAAGGTGAGACCGTTGGGGATCTTTCTCCCGCGGTGATCATGTGACCGCCGCCGACACTGAGACACACAGCACCGACCGCCAACCAGCACAGAGAACTCCTGATGGATGGATGGAGAGATGGATAGATAGATAGATAGATAGATAGATAGAAAGATAGAAAGATAGATAGATAGATAGATAGATAGATAGATAGATAGATAGATAGATAGATAGATAGATAGATAGATAGATAGATAGATAGTGATATATATACAGTATATGACAGACAGACAGACAGACAGACAGACAGACAGACAGACAGACAGACAGACAGACAGATAGATAGATAAACAATGATATATATACAGTATATGATAGATAGACAGACAGACAGACAGACAGACAGACAGACAGACAGACAGATAGATAGATAGATAGATAAACAAATGATATATATACAGTATATGATAGATAGACAGACAGACAGACAGACAGATAGATAGATAGATAGATAGATAGATAGATAGATAGATAGATAGATAGATAGATAGATAGATAGATAGATAGATAGTCAATGTCAACGGCAGCTTTATGTATACATTCATTTAAGGTGCAGTCAGTGATTCTGGAGAACGCTTGTTGTCTAAATCAGTGAATATCTCCTCATGATCCACTACCTGTCTGTACGCTGAAAAAACAATCCATTGTTAATACACAGCCTCTGTAAACGGGCATGTTGCTACCTAAGATGGGCCCTTTGTCTACATACCCGGTTACAGAGCCTAGGCTGTGTATAAACATTGGATTTGTTTCCTCCAAACACACACACGCACACACACACACACACACACACACACACACACACACACACACACACACACACACACACACACACACACACACACACACACACACACACACACACACACACACACACACACACACACACAGATATTCAAGCGTTCTCCAGAATCACTGACTACACCTTTAATTCAATAAGTAAAACTTACGTCTGGTTTCTGGCTCAGATCCTCTTCATCTAAAACACAGAAAAGGGAAAATGAGTTTGTCCATCAACCAAGGTAAATGTTTACACTACCCCAAAAGCCCCCCCCCCCCCCCCCCCACCCCCGTTAAGGGAAACTTAAAACCAGCGTTCCATCATTAAAAAAAAAATCGCTATATCATTTTCTCAGGCTAGGATGAACCGATTTCTAAAATGTTTGCACATTTATACTACATAGGATCTCAGAGTTCAATACACCTTCATATTCCCACCGGTGAAGTAGGCCTTTAATACACAGCCTTCTCAATATTGTATTTAAAAAAAAATTGTGCATGTCCATAATAAGAAAACAACTTCCTCTTGTCACTTTTTTTTTTTCATAATTTTCCAGGATTTGTTATGATAGTGGGAACCCTTAAAGCTGGGGTATGTGATTTCTGATTGGTCAAAGTTAACATGAGCTGTACACTTTGACCAATCAGAGCGAGGCTCCGATTATCTGTTCTTATTGGCTGTTGGGACTGTCCATTCACTTTGGCACGACGTTGTTGGTGTAGAGCAGGGGTCACCAAGCATTTTGAACCTGAGGGCTACTTCATGGGTACTGAGTCATACGAAGGGCGCCCAGTCTGATACACTCTTCTGAAATAACACATCTGCTCAGTTTGCCTTTAGTTCTATATTATTATGAATGATTAATGATACTCATCTATGTGAAGACACTGATCAGGTTAATGATTTCTCACAATAATGATCAACAATGACTTAAAAAAGGTGGGAAACAGATTATTATGCTATTTTTAGAACAAGCCTGCGGGCGCCTCATATGGTCCTCGCGGGCTCTGGTGTAGAGCGTGTCAGGGAGGGACCATAGGGGAGGGACCAAAGAGAACAAGTGGAGCGGTTGAGGTATTTGGATTCGAATCTCTATCCCAACTGCCATTTTCTCCCTAAATCCTCCACCCCAGCTTTAAAATTAAATTGTTAAATGTTAAATACCTGTATGTTGATCCATGCTGCTGTGTTGTTGTGGACTTGAAGAAGGACTACGTTGATCTAATGCAGGATTTAGCCGTTCCTCTCTCCTCTCCTCTCTACGGGACATAAAGAAAAACAACATTCAACTCATAAAAACGCAGTTAAATCGACTATTTTAGCAGATTTCTCCCACATACAAAGTATCTCTAAGGAACTTTTAAATATTTCTGAAACAGTCTCATTTTTCCTCTGATGATCATAAATTACATGTAACAGCAAAATGAGACCATCAGTGCAAAAGAATGCTATTTTTATATAGTTTTTCTTAATGCCTTTGTCATGGGTATACGCTCACCCAGGAACAACAGCTGGCGTGGTAAAAACACTACTGCTTTTGTTCTAGAATGCAACTCTCCCTGGGTAACCCCACCCCTTCTGAATAATAACAGAAGCTACAGTGGCCTTCAAGGACAAGAACAATTCTAAATTTTAAACAATGCACCTGATGACATTACAACCAACATGGATTCTTCCATAAGACTTACCTGCTCAATGTACAAAATGTAATATTAATATTTGTAATTCTCCGCTCAGGAGGATAATTCAGATTATTGGCAGAGGTGATTTTACACCAATGAGGACATATTTATGAATGAGGATATTGATTTCAGCTAATAAATTACTTAAAATGTTACACAGTGTCCCTTTAAGGTTTAAGTCAATACTCATAGTCCTTACCTTTCCAGTTTGTCCTCTGGATTCTGTTTCGGCTTTTGGTTTAAAAACAGAGACGGCACAAAGTCAGGACTACTGGAGTCCAATGAAGGCTCACCTGCACAACACACACACACACACACACACACACACACACACACACACACACACACACACACACACACACACACACACACGTTATGGCAATTCCAGGCACTTTTACAGCACTTTCATGATAAAATAAATATATATAGAGCCTTCGAGAGTAAAACATTTAAAAAATAAATATAATTCTCCATCATATGACCTTAAAATGAATTGAAGCGGATAGATAGATAGATAGATAGATAGATAGATAGATAGATAGATAGATAGATAGATAGATAGATAGATAGATAGATAGATAGATAGATAGATAGATAGATAGATAGATAGATAGACAAACAAACAGAGCACCTTACCCGATATAAAGTGCGCGCTGCAGACTCGAGCATTTTTGAGTGAACGATTATCCCAGTCATCTCTGTTTATAACATTGAGCCAGAGCTGCCTTCTGTTGCTCTGAAACTCCCGCGCTCCGTTGGGAACGCGGAAGAACCTAAAACCACTGGTGGGTTTATTTTGACACCCGTACACGCAACACGGAGGCATTTTATAGCTGCTAACAGTTTAATTTCAACGTTTAAAAGCTTAATATCAAGTCGACAGGAGGCTGGGGCTGCTGGCGAAAAACAACAACGACACTTCCGGTGTTTCACTGAAAGCTGTGACCCGTCGGAATGTGTGACCGTAGAGCGCGCTGACGTTTCTTTCGTTTATTTATTAACTATAATTAACAACCCAGTCTCACAGTGGAATTTTTTAAATAATTACGTTGGTCCACAGCGCAAAACAAAATAGTGAGATTATGAAGTTTTAAGATTTTGAATATGAACACGCCGTTTTAGGGTCATACATTCTGATGGGTCACAACTTTCGGTGCAACACCTGTGCCAACTTCTGCGCGCAGGTTAGTCTTCTGTTGTTTTAATGGCGAGAGGAAAACAACTTCATAACAATACCGCCATCTTCTGGTAGAAGTTTTAATCTGCAGTTAGTGTTGCCACAGTACCTTAGTAGCCGATGTGTGTATGTGTGTTAAAACCATGGTTAAAACTGTGCCA
>CASHTC010000943.1:510263-617763 GCA_949357725.1 Hyperoplus immaculatus | reverse complement strand
AAACAATTCTGCTTTTATAATTAACATTTGTCATCAACAAAAGATAGACAGATAGAAGATACTTTATTCATATAGGCAGAAACTCACCAACTAAGTGACGAGTCTGATACAGTTCAAAGTGTTGAACTATGTTGAACCATGCTGTAGCTGCTTCTCTCTCTCTCACACACGCACGCACGCACACACACACACACACACACACACACACACACACACACACACACACACACACACACACACACACACACGCACACACAAACACACACACAGTCATTGTACAGAACATACAATGAACATCAGTTGCACTCAAGGACCGGACTCAATAAAAATATCTCTTCTAATAATGAGGGGAACATATCCCCTGCAGCCCCCCAAAATGTTGTGCTGACGGGCAAAACCTTTCTTGTGTTATTTGTGCTATTGTATTTGTATATGTATTCTATTTGTAACTTGTCTTTCTCTGCCTGCCGAGGGACAACAGATGTAAACTAGCACTTTGCTAAAATCTGGCATTTTAACAGCTGTTCAATAATATGCACTGTCCCTAACAAATAAATAAATAAATAAAACCGATGGAATGCGCAACCACCAGATGCCACTGTTCTATTGACGATTTTAGTCAATTCTCTTGTTTTTTAAAACAACGGTAGTAAAAGCAACAGGCGTGCGTTGCCTAGGGAGCAACTATTACTAATTACTTTAATACTTTTCTATTACAATCTCTGTGAAGTTTACAGGAGTGGTGATAGAAAAGAGGGTTTCAGTGGATGTTGATGTGTTTTCTCTCCAGGTGAAAGTGTGTGTGAAGGTGTGGGCTCTGCTATGGATCAGAGTGAGGACAGAGAGGAGGGAGGGGAACATGGCGGCCAGACCAAAGCTCAGAGGTGACATGTAGAATTTTGACGTCAATTTGAGTATGTTGTGGTTGTGTGCGAGTTTGTGTAGGTGAGAAATGCCCGGATGAGTACTAACTTCCTGGAAGATTTTGTGCATGGATCGATAGGTTACTTTTCCTACTCAACCGCCTCACATTGCATTGCATCTTTTAAAACGACACGGAAGTTTAAAAAAAAATCTTTATTGCTTCTGTAAACTTCAGTGTAAACCGACGAACCTTGCATACACAATGGAAGGTTAAGTAGACAGTTTGTAGTATATACTTGTTGAGTATGTAGGAGGGAGGACGTTAGTAGGGCTTTTACAACACAGCCTATGATAAACTTCCTGCAGTCTATATCGGAGGCGTCAGCTGTTGATGCGTTAGATGATTTTATGCTTTCCTGCTCTCTATCCATTTACTGACGCTACAAAAAGTTATACTAGTGTGTCTACAAGGATATTCAAGTTAATCTATCACATTAGACTTAATGAATCTTTTTGGATTCATTTATCAATGCGTTTTTTTTACAGGATCGATCAGAGACCAGACTCTCCTGGACCTGGAGCCAGCTGTTTGTCCTTCAAGAGCGATTGGTCAAAAGATGATTTCCTTGATTTTAAAGGACAACAACTGTCTGCTGCAGAGAGGTAAACTGTTATAACATTTAAATAACTCTGATTCATGTTTTAACTGTTTGTTTATTTTCATTTTTTTATTTAAATTTGTCTTCTTAATAAATGTTGTTGGTCTTAAATTAAGTATCGAGGTCTATGTTTATACTGTACTCAATAGACTACTTCTTCTATAATTTAGGGGTACTCTGGGGTCTTGTATGTTTTTACTACAGGGCTAATGATCAATCTATACCAGAGGGAGGGCAAGGTTTCCAACATAAAACACTTTAAAAGGCTCAGAGGTGACATGAGGATCTCTAACTGTCCATGACTCAAATCACTGCACCGTCATTATTCACTCTCAAAGCTCTGTGTGTGTGTGTGTGTGTGTGTGTGTGTGTGTGTGTGTGTGTTGTGTTCAACAGACCAGACTCTCCTGGACCTGGTTCCAGCTGTTTGTCCTTCAAGAGCGACGACTCAAAAGATTATTTTATTGATTTTAAAGGACAGCCGTCTGCTGCAGAGAGGTAAACTGTCACTAACATTTAAATATCTCTGATTCATGTTTTTACTGTTTATTTTCAGCACGGTTCTCCTCACGTTCCTTTATATTCCCACATGTGAAAGCTGCTCAGTGTAACAGGTCTTCAACCTTTGGCTTCAGTTCAACACTGGACCTGGTTTGGTCAAATATATTTTGTTGCACTTTTAAAAAAATTGTTAAAGTGCGTTTGGGGACCGCAGGAACCATTTCATAGTTCCTTTCAAAAACGTTCCTAAAACTGTTTGGTCCCAAAACACATAATGAAACATAGCTCAGCATTCAAACCACTCAACAATCATTATTCACTTTCAAATACCTGTGTGTGTGTGTGTGTGTGTGTGTGTGTGTGTGTGTGTGTGTGTGTGTGTGTGTGTGTGTGTGTGTGTGTGTGTGTGTGTGTGTGTGTGTGTGTGTGTGTGTGTGTGTGTGTTGTGTTCAACAGACCAGACTCTCCTGGACCTGGAACCAGCTGTTTGTCCTTCAAGAGCGACCAGTCAAAAGATGATTTCCTTGATTTTAAAGGACAACAACCGTCTGCTGCAGAGAGGTAAACTGTTACTAACATTTAAATATCACTGATTCATGTTTGAACTGTTTATTTTCAGCTCGGTTCTGAAATGCTCAGTATAACTACTGTGTTCTGGTTGGAGTGCAGATTAATTACTGTTTCCAGTTCAGTCTGGTTTGGTTTGGTAAGCAATAATTTGCGTTTCTACTTTGAACATTTCTGAAGGGAACCAAAATAACCTTACCGTATGTATTCATAATAATGGATTGGATTTATATAGCGCTTTATTCCCTTAGGACTCAAAGCGCTTTACAGGGTTCCAGCTTCCACTCATTCACACACGGTCATACAGGTGGTGGTAAACTACAATAGTAGCCACAGCTGCCCTGGGGCAGACTGACGGAAGCGCCACCTCAAACATACAGCAGTCAAACACATTCACACCAGGCAATGTGGGTGAAGTGTCTTGCCCAAGGACACAACAACCATGACACAGGTGGCCGGGTGGGGATCGAACTGCCAACCAACAATTTGCAATATATCTACTTTGACATTTCTGAAGGGAACAAAGAGGGCGGAGCTACACACACTGCAGTCCGTTGATTGGTCGACATCAGACATGATGTGAACTAATTCTTCATGGTTTCTCCACAGAGTCGACCAGGAGATCTCAGAGGTTCACAGTGGTCGCTCTGCCCAGCAGCATCAAACACAGCTGGACTCAATATTCAGGGTCTGTACATGTACAACAACTACTTTCCATCTGTTCTGTTCACAATAACCTCCATGTTTAACTATTTAGACCAGTGGACTGTCTGTCTGTCCAACATGGATCTGATGTTTGCTTCATGATTTTAGTTTGATCGTGTTGTTCATATAATATTCTGTTCCAGCTGCTGGAGGAAAACATCGTCACGTTTGTGAAGAACGAGCTGAAGAAGATGCAGAAGCTTCTGAGTCCAGATTACCCAGAATGCTTAGAGAGTCAGAGTGAGGATGAGGAGGAGAGGAGCAGCAGAGAGGCATTTCTGAAGATCACACTGGAATTCCTGAGGGGAATGAAGCATAAGGAGCTGGCTGACCTTCTGTGGAGCAGTAAGAGGATTTCTCTAAAGGTTTATGTTTGTGTGCATTAGGGCGGCAGTGGCGAAGTGGGTAGGGAGATCGCCTCTGGAGTGCAGGGTCGGAGGTTTGATTCCCCCGTCTCCCCGCCACATGTCCAAGTGTCCCTGAGCAAGACACTGAACTCCAAATTGCTCCCGATGGTTCAGAGAGTGCCTTGCATGGCAGCTACTGCCATCGGTGTATGAATGTGTGTATGAATGGGTGAATGTGGTAAGATATGAGTGTGTGTGTGAATGGGTGAATGTGGTAAGAAATGTAAAGCGCTTTGGGGCTGAGAAAATCGGCTAAAAAGCGCTATATAAGTCAAGTCCATTTACCATTTACCATTCATATTTTCATCATGAATCATTGATATTATTTATACTGTTGACTCTTGACTCGTTCTTATCTCGTGTGTATTCATTCAGGAACCATGGCTCCATTGTGTCAGCGAGAACTCAAGTCCAACCTGCAGAAGAAGTTCCAGTGTGTGTTTGAGGGGATCGCTAAAGCAGGAAACCAAACCCTTCTGAATAAAATCTACACAGAGCTCTACATCACAGAGGGAGGGACTGGAGAGGTCAATGATGAACATGAGGTCAGACAGATTGAAACAGCATCCTGGAACCCACACAGACCAGAAACAACCATCAAACAAGAAGACATCTTTAAAGCCTCACCTGGAAGAGATGAACCAAGCAGAACAGTGATGACAAAGGGAGTGGCTGGCATTGGGAAAACTGTCTTAACACAGAAGTTCACTCTGGACTGGGCTGAAGATAAAACCAACCACAACATACAGTTCATATTTCCATTCACTTTCAGAGAGCTGAATGTGTTGAAAGAGAAAAAGTTCAGCTTGGTGGAACTTGTTCATCACTTCTTCACTGAAACCAAAGCAGCAGGAATCTGCAGCTTTGAAGAGTTCCAGGTTGTGTTCATCTTTGACGGTCTGGATGAGTGTCGACCTCCTCTGGACTTCAACAACACTGAGATCCTGACTGATGTCACAGAGTCCACCTCAGTGGATGTGCTGCTGACAAACCTCATGAGGGGGAGACTGCTTCCCTCTGCTCGCCTCTGGATAACCACACGACCTGCAGCAGCCAATCAGATCCCTCCTGACTGTGTTGGCATGGTGACAGAGGTCAGAGGGTTCACTGTCCCACAGAAAGAGGAGTACTTCAGGAAGAGATTCAGAGATGATGAGGAGAAGGCCAGCAGAATCATCTCCCACATCAAGAAATCACGAAGCCTCCACATCATGTGCCACATCCCAGTCTTCTGCTGGATCACTGCTACAGTTCTGGTGGATGTGTTGAAGACCGGAAAGGGAGGAGAGCTGCCCAAGACCCTGACTGAGTTATATATACACCTTCTAGTGGTTCAGGCCAAACTGAAGAACGTCAAGTATGATGGAGGAGCTGAGACAGATCCACACTGGAGTCCAGAGAGCAGGAAGATGATTGAGTCTCTGGGAAAACTGGCTTTTGAGCAGCTGCTGAAAGGAAACCTGATCTTCTATGAATCAGACCTGACAGAGTGTGGCATCGATATCAGAGCAGCCTCAGTGGTCTCAGGAGTGTTCACAGAGATCTTTAAAGAGGAGAGAGGAGTGTACCAGGACAAGGTGTTCTGCTTCATCCATCTGAGCGTTCAGGAGTTTCTGGCTGCTCTTCATGTCCATCTGACATTCATCAACTCTGGAGTCAATCTGATGTCAGAAGAACAAACAACCTCAGTTGCATCTGCAGAGACACAGTTCTACCAAAAAAGAAAAACATCCCGGTGTTCTAAACTCTTCAGACCATCAACCCCCCAGGGATCTGCAGGGACACAGTTCTACCAGAGTGCTGTGGACAAGGCCTTACAGAGTCCAAATGGACACCTGGACTTGTTCCTCCGCTTCCTCCTGGGTCTTTCACTGCCGACCAATCAGAGTCTCCTCAGAGGTCTGCTGACACAGACAGGAAGTAGCTCAGACACCAACAAGAAAACAGTCCAGTACATCAAGAGGAAAATTGAAACAACTCCCTCTGCAGAGAAAAGCATCAATCTGTTCCACTGTCTGAATGAACTGAATGATCGTTCTCTAGTGGAGGAGATCCAACAGGCCCTGAGTTCAGGACGTCTCTCCACAGATGAACTGTCTCCTGCTCAGTGGTCAGCTCTGGTCTTCATCTTACTGTCATCAGGAAAAGATCTGGACGTGTTTGACCTGAAGAAATACTCTGGTTCAGAGGAGGCTCTTCTGAGGCTGCTGCCAGTGGTCAAAGCCTCCAACAAAGCTCTGTACGTAGGATTTATTCACCAATAAATACTCTGCCATCTTTGAACTGCAGTTTGTCTCCATTACATTTAACAGCCTCTCATCAGGTTTTAAGAATTTCTCCTGAAAAATTCAAAGAACAGAAAATAGAATGTTTCAGTGTATTTAGTTCTAGTTCGGATTCATACATTATATAACAGAAAATTATAAACTAAATACATTTAAAAAAAGGCGGACAAGAAACAAATGTTATGTTTGATAATCATGCATGAATTAAAAGAAAAACTATTCTGATTATATACACTCAACAAAAATATAAACGCAACACTTTTGTTTTTGCTCCCATTTTTCATGAGATGGACTTAAAGATCTAAAATTCATTTGAGATACACAATTGTACCATTTCTCTCAAACATTGTTCACAAATCTGTCTAAATGTGTGATAGTGAGCACTTCTGCTTTGCTGAGATAATCCATCCCACCTCACAGGTGTGCCACATCAAGATGCTGATCTGACATCATGATTAGTGCACAGGTGTGCCTTAGACTGTCCACAATAAAAGGCCACCCTGAAATGTGCATTATTTTGCTTTATTGGGGGTCTGGGGACTCAGAACCAGTCAGTATCTGGTGTGACCACCATTTGCCTCATGCAGTGCAACACATCTTCTTCGCATAGAGTTTATCAGATTGTCAATTGTGGCCTGTGGAATGTTGATCCACTCCTCTTCAATGACTGTGCGAAGTTGCTGGAGACGGCTTATGGTGGAGAAATGAACATTCAATGCATGAGCAACAGATCTGGTTGACATTCCTGCTGTCAGCATGCCAATTGCACGCTCCCTCAGTGCTTGTGGCATCTGTGGCATTTTGCTGTGAGACAAAACTGCACATTTCAGGGTGGCCTTTTATTGTGGACAGTCTAAGGCACACCTGTGCACTAATCATGATGTCAGATCAGCATCGGTACAATTGTGTATCTGGAATGAATTTTAGATCTTTAAGTCCATCTCATGAAAAATGGGAGCAAAAACAAAAGTGTTGCGTTTATATTTTTGTTGAGTGTATGTAGCCGGCCTGCTGCTGCTTCGGCCAATTCTGCGTTGTGTAGGCTAATGAACGTGAGTCGGGACAACTGCTTTATTGCCGAGGGAGTCTTTATTTTCCTGGGATCAGACAACAAATAACCAGCACGGCCATTAATGATGTGCTCGACACGTGCACTCCTTTAAAACACAGGGAGACAGGAGCACATGAGACTCACTACAACTACAACAAAAACTGCCATACTGGGTATATAACAACATTCCTACACTAAAACGAGCTTCTAACATGACTAAACAGCAACTGCAACTTCCTCAAAACATTTTTTACAAATCGGTTACAGGTTTTACCGTGTTTAATCACTTATATACACTCATTTAGAGGAGCACTGTACATTCTTACCTCTCTTCATCATGGCAAATTGCAGACTGAAGAGGAAGTGACCTCACGGAAAACAACAGAATCACACATCCCAGGGTTTCAAAATAAAAGCTCTCAAAACAAATATACATTTATACAGAAGTGTATAAAGGAAAAATAATAAATTAAAGGCATAAAAGGATTACTGGTGAAATATATTTATACACCGGTTACATATATACGGTATATGATAATCAGAAGTCCAGACTCAACATACTAACAAACATGTTTTTCACTCCCTCTTGTTCATTATTTCGTCTCTGTGATCTTTTAACTAAAGGAATAATGTATAACTCTTTACCTTTCTGTTGTCTCTCCAGACTGGGTGGCTGTAACCTCTCAGAGAGAAGCTGTGAAGCTCTGGCCTCAGTTCTCAGCTCCTCCTCTAGTCTGAGAGAGCTGGACCTGAGTAACAACGACCTGCAGGATTCAGGAGTGAAGCATCTGTCTGCTGCACTGAAGAGTCCACACTGTAAACTGGAAACTCTCAGGTCAGATTATCAACCTGTTCAACTGATGACCATTTAACATCTGATTTACATCAGTTTATAACAAGTTCACTTTTTAAACGTTGTCAACAACAATGATTTATCAAAATCTCTTTAATTAAACTTTTCTCAGGTCAGATTAAGTTGCAATTTGTCTCCATTACATTTAACAGCCTCTCATCAGGGTTTAGGAATTTCTACTGAAAACATTTTCAAATTCATAGAACATGAAGTAGAATTTTCCAGTGTATTAGTTCTAGTTAGGATTCACACATTGTACAGCATTACTATGGCTGACAAGAAACTACATTTATGTTTGGTAATCATGCATGAATTAAAAGAAAAAAACGATTCTGATTATATATAGGGTACATAGAATCAACAGAAGTCCAGGCTGGACATAGCCTACTAACAAACATGTTTCTCCCTCCTTGTTCATTATTTCTCTGCGATCTTTTAACTGAAAACAAAAACAATGTATTACTATTTACTAGTCAAACGATTAAAATATTTAATCGCGATTAATCACATTTATGTCATAGCTAACTCGCGATTAATCACATTTTTATCTATTCTAGCCTAAATGTCCCTTGATTTATTTTTGTCCCATTATTTTTTCTCATTTTAATGCTCTTATCACACCCATTCTCTACACCCTTGCAGTTCAGTGTATTTCTTCTAAAATATCATAATTTGCAATTCGTAAATAGCCCACAATGTAGATCCCCCTCCCCCCACCCCTAGATCAGCATACACAAACATAATTGGAACTTGTTTTTTAATTTAAAAACCAAACCATAAAATAACATAGGCAATATAAAACAAATTAGTGTTTAGGCTAAATTAAACTGGTTGTTGTAGGCCTAAATGTTTTGCGAGTCTTTCATCCACGGCATATTTCAGACTGTGTGGAGTGGACACACTATACGCCTGTGTGCGCGCCGCTTGGTTGGTTGCTATGGCGCTGCAGCCGAGGCTTCAGTCGCCCTTCGTAGCGAAAATTAAAGTGAAAATTAATGTCTGAAACTTTCAGGTCAGATTATCAACCATTTCAACTGATGACCATTTAAGATCAAGTTAACCTTTTAAACTTTGTCTGCAACAATGATTTATCAAAAGCTCTTTAATTAAACTTCGACAGTTGTTTCTAGAATCAAATAATTAATTTTCAAAAACTGTTATTTTCATAACTTTCTCTCCCTTTCATGTTTATTGTTGAATTATTAAATCCCAAAGATTATGTTAAATATTTATTATAAACATGGCTTTAAAGCCGGACTGAAACGTACAAAAACAAATGAAAACTCACCATCACAAGTTCTCAGATGGTGTGTGTGTGTGTGTGTGTGTGTGTGTGTGTGTGTGTGTGTGTGTGTGTGTGTGTGTATAGTCTGTCAGGTTGTCTGATCACAGAGAAAGGCTGTGCTTCTCTGGCCTCAGATCTGAACTCCAACCCCTCCCATCTGAGAGAGCTGGACCTGAGCTACAACCATCCAGGAGCCTCAGGAGTGGAGCTACTGTCTGCTGGACGGGACGGTCCCCTCTGGAGACTGGACACTCTCAGGTATGAAGAGGCTGCTGTCAGTCTGATAGAGGAGGAAGAGCTGGAGACAGTTTCTCATACGACCCTGACACACCAATGGTGTTTTTCTATATAGCTATATGTATTTTTTAAACGTTTTATTTATACAGGTAAATAAAATCCCATTGAGACCAGAGACTCTTTTGTCAAGGGAGAATTGTTACCATTCACAAACTCATTCATTATCCGATAGCAGGCAAACTATCGTGTGCAATTTAGGGTTTAGTGTCTTGCTCAGGGGCACTTCTACGTGTGGCGGGGAGACAGGGGATCGAAACCACAGACCCTGTAGTTGAGGGTCGACTACACTTCGCCACATCAGCCCAGCATGGCAGTGGTTTGCATTTCCATTACAGCAGGCAGGGGTGCAACTACCATTTTAAGTTACATATTAGAGCAGGTGATCGGATCAACCATGTCATGTCTGCCTGCACTGATTTTCCCAAAAGTAAAGGACACAGTGAAGAACAGGTTGGTCAGCAGAAATAAAACTATATACTGGGCATTTAGGTTTTTGTGGCCTCACTAGTGTCAGGCATGCAAATTCATAAGCCATTTAAAAAGATGTCATGTCCGAAAACAAACCTCTGTAGGGAGGTCTGGGGGCACCCCTTATTTTGGGGGGGGGATTTGAACATGTAAAATAAGCAATTTGGTGAACTCTGGTGAAGAGAATTAAAGACAAAGAAAACTTTTATTTCAGTTCAAATGAATAGTAAAATGAGACAAACAAGTCAGTCAGCCAACCTTCTTGACTTTACCCATACAACGTGTGAAGGTATATACAAAGAAAAACGTTAAAAAACAGCTCAGAAAAACGGTTAAATGAGAAAAACCAGCTTGTTGATAACACTTTTTTATCAAGTGAATGAGAGAGAAAAGGCATTAAATAAGACAAAAAATAACTTAGAGACTCAAATCTATCGCACCAAATTCCCTTACAATAAACTATTAAGATTGTGGCAAACAGGATTTTCATCATCATTGCTACACAACCATCAATCAAGCACATATATCTCTCTGTCTCTAGCTCTCTCTCCCTCTCTCTCTCTCTCTCTCTCTGTCTCTCTCTCTCTCTCTCACACACATACACACACACAAACACACACACACACACACAACTCAGTCGTGCGCTGGAACAAAGGTGGGCAAACTCTGTGTACTGTGTTTTTATTCATTCAACCACTTTGAAAAGCTTTTTTTTCATCCACGCAATCTTTCTCCTTCTCAATCTTCCCGTTTTCTGTTTTGTGCCCCGAGAGCTTTCTTTTCTGCCTCTCCATCTGTAGGTCCCTGTCATCAGATGACAACATGATTCAAATGAAAGCTCTCGCGCTCTCGCGCTCCAGCGCGTGCTCGAGGGGGCGCGCACTGGAGCGCCTATAGTGTGGGGAGGAGGAGGCGAAGGAGCGGGGGGGGGCGCCTTATCAGTGACGTGCCTCTGTTATTGATCATATCATTTACACAAACGCTGTTAAATACAGAAAAATGCTCCAAATAATTTTCCCCTGATCGCCTTGGCACCCCTCTAGTGCAGCGCCCCTATGCGCCGCATATAGTGCAAACCCACTTTGTGCGCCACTGACAGCAGGGCAACCTGTCTGTTAGTGTGCATTCGGCTGAAGATGCTCATGTTGTTCAATAAATGAATGAATTGATTCCACTGAGTTAATGAGGTATAGAAGCAGTGCCCTCCTTGCTGTTGAGACATTGTATAGTTTTATATTGTGTAACATCACCGCGACCAAAACGCTTGTTTGATGATCAAAACTGAAGCAAACCCTTAAAAAAAAGAAATGTGGGAACTCTGGTGGTGTAGTGGATAGAGCGCGTACCATATTGGCTCCGGCCTTCGTTGCAGTGGCCGCGGGTTCAAATACGACCCATGGACCTTTACTGCAGGTCATCCCCCCCCCCTCTCTCTCTCTCTCTCTCTCTCTCTCTCTCTCTCTCTCTCTCTGTCTCCCCATTTCAACTCTGTACTATCTAATAAAGCTTGAAAATGCAAAAAAATTATCTTAAAAATGTTTTTCAAGAAAAAGAAAAAAAAAATTAGTTATTATGTTATAAATATTAATATTGAACAAATAATCTCCTTTCATTTGAAATATGTTTTCCTGATCTCAATCAATAAATCAAACTTAGAATGGGACCCCCCCCCCCACCACACACACACATACCCCAGCCAAAAACAAGAATCGAGGAAATGCCAGGGGATGGTTTCAAATAAATGTTAAGATATTAAATAATTCAAGTAATTCTGAGTATAAAATATACAAAATAATCAGTGAATACAATTTCCAGTGAAAAAGAGCCACAAGCTAATATAATGTCCATGTGTCCATGCTGAAAGAGTACATGCTGGTCTGACCCCCCCCCCCCCCTCTCCTTTCAGGGTGGAGCCTGCTGGAGTCCAATGGCTGACACCAGGTCTGAGGAAGTGTAAGTGTGTTTATAATGTTCATGAATCATCAAACTGTCAATCAATGAACAGATGATAGATTAATAACTGCTGCTGTGTTGTGTCTTGTTCTCTCCATCAGGGGCCTGTGAACTCACACTGGACACAAACACAGTACACAGAGAGCTCAAACTGTCTGACAACAACAGGAAGGTGACACATGTGAAGGAGAAGCAGCCATATCCTGATCATCCAGAGAGATTTGACTCCTGTCCTCAGCTGCTGTGTAGTAATGGTCTGACTGGTCGCCGTTACTGGGAGGTCGAGTGGAGCGGATTGGTTTATATATCAGTGAGTTACAGAGGGATCAGGAGGAAAGGATACAGTAAAAACTGTTCGTTCGGACAGAATGATCAGTCCTGGAGTCTGAGCTGCTCTGATGATGGTCGTTACTATGTCAGTCACAATAACATAAGAACATCCATCTCCTCCTCCTCTGTCTCTCACAGAGTAGCAGTGTATGTGGACTGTCCTGCTGGCTCTCTGTCCTTCTACAGTGTCTCCTCTGACTCACTGATCCACCTCCACACCTTCAACACCACATTCACTGAACCTCTGTATGCTGGGTTTGGGGTCACTTCACCTGGTTCCTCAGTGTCTCTGTGTTCACTGTAGGAGGGAGAGTCTCCAACTGAACAACACACACACACACACACACACACACACACACACACACACACACACACACACACACACACACACACACACACACAAGTGTATTGCTCAAGGACACAATGGTAGAGATAGTGAACCTCTTTACCTTGGGCTTGGGTCCTCAGTGTCTGGTTCCTCAGTGTCTCTGTGTCGTCTGTAGGAGGGAGAGTCTGAACAGGATCACAGTGACAGAAATCTTTCAGGTTTTTGTAACAAATGAATCAGTTCATTGATTGAAACGAGTCAACTGTCAGAGCCAAACATTAAGAAACATGATCGCAGAGTCTGAAGAATGTGGAGATATTCTTGTACATACAGTATGAAGCTTTCATGTTTAGTTTGGCAGTAACATTGGTAATTAAAGAAGCTACGAGGAACTATTAGGTTCTGTTGATTCTAGCGGCACACGTTAATTGATTGAAGATATTCTGTAGTTTATTTGTTTGATCAGAAGGTGAAGTTTGAGGGATAGAAGAATCCAGTGAGACAAGCTGAGGAGGTTATGGAGCAATCTTTATCTAAAACAAAGACTCAAGCCTCCAGTCAGTCTGGGATTTGGCCATTACCCAGTAACCAATCAGTATCTAGAAACATAGAAAGTGTCTGATTAGTGACGAGTGAATGTTGATAGTTAGCTTGCACCCTGCGTGGTAGCTGCTGCTGCTATCGGTGTATGAATGTGTGTGTGAATGGTAACGTGGGAATGGGAACAGGTCTCCCTTAAAAAAGAGTCTCCGGTCTCAATGGGATTTACCTGTAGAAATAAAAGGTTAAATAAGAAAGGTTAAATAATTAAAGGAACAGGTACATGAATGCAAAACCCCAAAGAAAAGAAGAGAGCCACTAAAAACTAACTTCTCCTGCCTGCACATATCTTTTAAACTAAAATGAGTTGTACTTCATACTGTCTACTTAACCATCCATTGTGTATGCGAGGTTCGTCGGACCGTTTACACTGAAGTACACAGAAGCAATGAAGAATTTAAAATACTTATCGTTTGAAAAGACGCAATGCATTGTGGGGCGGATGAGTAGGAAAAGTAACCTATCGATCCATATTGATCATCAGATTGTGCATTCTCTTTCCCTTTCCTCTGGAGTTAACTGGACGGTAAGATCGTCAAGAACAACTTCAGTCTGGATCAGAGAACTGATCAAACTCCTCAGACTGAACTGTGTGATTGGGACATCGAGCTTTATTTCCCCGGACTGTGGATTATTTCTCTTTCTCACAGATGGACTGTGAACCTGTGCGCCACTCGGCTGTGATGGTGTTTAACAACTAACTGAAGTATCTGTTGTAAATATAACATAATAAATAAAAAGACATAATAAAATATTTAGTATGTTTTTCTTCATTTGTATTATAAACATAATGGTTTTTTATTGGTGTTTAAGGTGTACTATGTAACTTTGTGTGTGTCAGAGAAGTGAAACATTTTCTAAAGGTATGTTCTCATAACTGAATAATCAAACTTTCCTCACAGGAAAATGTGATCCCTGGAACACAGTTTGAAGTTAGAAAGCTTCCTGAAAAGATACTGTTTCACTGTTGTAGTTTACAGCAGCAGGGCCCACAGTTTGGTTTACAAACATATTCTAGTCTTAACGTTTGGTTCCAGGTTCCTCAAGATAATTTGGATTTATGATGATAGAATTATTCAATACTAAGAATTACATGTAGAGAAAATATGTTTAGGAAACTAACTGCAGGCTCTGTGAATGTAAACAAACCCCCCTCCTCTGAAACTACACACTGACCCTTTAAAAATCTCATAACAAATATTTAAAAAAAGACAAAAAACACACGAGAAACGCTGCTTTTCACAATTTATTAAAATCCCACCAGACCAGTCACAATGTCAGGCCAACCAAAGACACGTCCGGAACTAAAGTCAAAAAAATAAACAACATTCCTTTCCAAAATCAATATGAAAAAATATAAACAATTATACAAATATTCAGATTGTGCAAATAACCAAATTTACACGTTATTATTTATTTATTCAGCACACCAGGTGAACTTTTACTTTTTATCTTTTTTCTTCTTCATATCGCTACAATGGAAGATTAAAAAAAGATTTTATTCTTGGATTTTTTTTTAAAAGTATAATTTAATTTAAAATTTTTATTTTATTTTTAGAACTCAACTCAATATGCTCCTCTAGTTCAGGCCAAGAGCAGACTTTCTGATAGAAGTCTAAAATAATAAATATGTGATACTGTAATGTTTCCATTGTGTCTCTTATTGAACTGTTATGATCATTAAGCTTTGCCTCCTTGGACTTCAGCCAAGAGACTCTCACAGTTTAAATGTAGATTCCTGGTTTGAAGCTCTTTCACTTCTTTATCTCTTTTTTCATTTTGCAAACTAAATTCCTAAACTGTCCATTGAAACCATACTGTTAGAAAAAGGCTTTGATTCTGAGTGCATTAGGCAGCAGGGTTTGAGAATGTCAGGTGGCTCCGGGCCAGAAACATCTCCGATTCTCCCTGCGTGTCAGGGCAGAGCACCGCCCTCTTTACCTGCTTCAGGTACTTTACCTGCCTCAGTTGAAACTTAGATTATTACATCAGATTATTTTGAATACTTTCACTTCTGGCTGAACGTTGTGTCGCAGTTTATTTTCTCCGCTCAAGTTCAGCCTGAAGGTAAGAAATCCACTCTGTTCTATTTTTTAACATTAATTCTGATCATATTTTATCATTCCTACTGTAAAATCTAGCTCCAGTAGAAAGAGAAAATATGTGGAATTTATCCAAACTCATAACACAAAGTTTCACAGTGAACTATAAACGGAGGAAATGGCACAGCCATAGTCTATTCCATGGCGGTCTAACTTGACCCCACCACCACGCAAAGTTTAGTGTGTTGTCTGCTGTTAATATCAGGATATAAATAAATGACCCTGGTAGATTTTGGGTTTTGTGAAATAATTTTGTTTCTGTGTGCAAAGTAAAATAATGTGATCATCCAAAATAAAAGTAGGATGTTTGGAAAAAGCGGTGTTAAAAATCCCTTGCTGTTTGACAGCAAAAAATGAATTAAAAATTAAAAAATTCAATTTTCATAGGGGGGCTATTCATTGTGTCCTCAACTGTATATAAATAAACATTTGGTTTAGGGTTTATATCACTGCCTCCAAAGATACTTGCCACCATGCATAACAACTTTTCCTGTAATATTAATATTAGTACTTGTGTGTTGATGCAGTAATATAATCTGACAATGCTGTTAGAACGTTAACTGCAGTAAAGGTTTGTACTTGTTCTACTATAGACTCTCTAATAAAAAAGAGCACACACACACACACACACACACACACACACACACACACACACACACACACACACACACACACACACACACACACACACACACACACACACACACACACTCTGTTTCTTACCTAATGTTGCTTAACAGGCTCAACAAGAACAGGTGCAGTTACGTCTATCCTTGTGGTCTGCATTTCATAACATCTTTTTGAGCTGACGCTTTTATCCAAAGAGACTTCCATTAAGTGCATTCAGGGAGAGAGAGAGAGAGAGAGAGAGAGAGAGAGAGAGAGAGAGAGAGAGAGAGAGAGAGAGAGAGAGAGAGAGAGGGGCAGAGAGGGAGAGAGAGAGGGGCAGAGAGAGGGAGAGAGAGAGAGACCGAGGGAGAGAGAGAGACAGAGAGAGGGAGAGAGAGAGAAAAAGAGAGACAGAGGGAGAGAGAGAGAGTGTGTGTTGATAGACGAGATAGATGGACACACCCCCTTACCTGAAAACATGGCTGATGCTTCATAGTCTGACTCAAGTCCTTTGGTGTTAAAAAAAACTAAAAAAGCAATCATGGTTACAGCAGAACAGATTAAAGGGAAATGAACAACATTCTGTGACCAGCTTGAGTTTCCTAACACATTCTATCAAGAGCAACTTCCCTCTGCAGAGGTAACAGTCAACATTTAGAAGACTAAGAAAAAGTACATTTTACTCCCAAAACAGTGTCTCAAGGCATTCTGGGAAGAACTAAACATTGAATTACAAGTTGTTTCAATGAGTAAATATTGATTGTTGTACATACAGAGAACAAAAAACACTTATAAATAGATCTTTATGTTTGCTTTTATTTTATTTTATTTTGTTTGCATCTGTTTCCTTGTTGTCCTACTTTGAAATGTGATCACCATTTACAGGAAGTGAATGTTATCTTTTGAATTTGATACAGTGTTTTAGGGGTCCTTGTTTGGACATGACACTATAATAAACATTCATTCATTCATTCATACAGGCCTGCTGTACTTCACTCTTCATGTTCTGTTTCTCTGTAGAAACCAGGTGGCGCCATCTGCTGGAGGTCAGCTGTATGAACACAGAGGACGTTTGAAATGATCTGATAGTGACGTGGCTCACACAGGTACAATACAAACTACTTTACATACTGTTGGGTAGCTTGTTATAATATTTAGTTTTTTAGTTGGATATTTAAATGTTTCCGCCACCTGAAATATTATTTTTACTTATTTTGGGGAGAAGGGGATTGTCTTTCAATTTTTTTTGAGGGGGACAAAAGTTGTAAAGTTTACAGGACTAGTGATAGAAAGGTGGATTTCAGTGGATGTTGATGTGTTTTCTCTGCAGGTGAAAGTGTGTGTGAAGGTGTGGGCTCTGCTATGGATCAGAGTGAAAGCAGAGAGGAGGGAGAGGAACATGGCGGCCAGACCAAAGCTCAGAGGTGACATGAGGATCTCTAACTGTCCATGACTCAAATCACTGCACCGCCATTATTCACTCTCAAAGCTCTTTGTGTGTGTGTGTGTGTGTGTGTGTGTGTTGTGTTCACCAGACCAGACTCTCCTGGACCTGGAACCAGCTTTTCGGACATAATGAGTTTCTGGTCAAATCAAATAAAAGGACAACAGCTGTCAGCTGCAAAGAGGTAAACTGTTACTAACATTTAAACAGTGTTGCCTCAGTTACTTTTAAAAGTAACTAAGTTAGATTACAAGTTACTTTACATATAAACCCATATATCTCAATTTAAAAACATGCACATATTATGAATCATTGAAAATATAAAAAATAAAGCTTGTACTAGACAACCCGATTAAAATCAATATGAAAAGAACGCATGGATCAAACGAGCGCTTGTTGTAGGCTAGTCAATTTTCGGCTAGTGTAGTTTCACGCTAGTGACTCACGTCAGCAATACTCGCCGTCGCGCAATGACGTCGGTTAGGAAAAGTGGAGTCGAATTAATTTGAAACAGCGCTGTCCTTTCCTATGTTCGATAGGAAGCACCTTTCATCTCTCCTTAACCCCGATGACGTTTAGGGGTTAAGGTATAGGAAAGGAGGCTTATAGGTTAGGAGATTGGACTATTCGGATTGGCCCCATGACTCAAATCACTGCACCATCATTATTCACTCTCAAAGCTGTGTGTGTGTGTGTGTGTGTGTGTGTGTGTGTGTGTGTGTGTGTGTGTGTGTGTGTGTGTGTGTGTGTGTGTGTGTGTGTGTGTGTGTGTGTTGTGTCCAACAGACCAGACTCTCCTGGACCTGGAACCAGCTTTTCGGACATAAAGAGTTTCTGGTCAAATCAAATGAAAGGACAACAGCCGTCAGCTGCAAAGAGGTAAACTGTTACTAACATTTAAACAGTGTTGCCACAGTTACTTTTAAAAGTAACTAAGTTAGATTACAAGTTACTTTACATATAAACCCATATATCTCAATTTAAAAACATGCACATATTACGAATCATTGAAAATATATAAAATAAAGCTTGTAGGCTAGTAGCCTATAGGCATACTGTTTTCAAAATAATAAAAATATGGTTTAAAAAATTTAATAAAAAAAACTTTTCCCCCCATGAAAATAAATGCATTCCTCCAAAGTGCAAAGACAGTAGCAGTGTCTTTAAACCTAACTTGCTTGGCCCTTCACTCTCATGCATTAATTTGACTTTTCTCTGCGATGTCTCATGTGTTGATAGACGGTGTGTGCGGCCACCGGTCGCCACGTGACAAGTTTCAAAGTTTTAAACACTTTTATCTCTTCAATGTCACCGTACCCGAATCCTAAATATCCCCATAGCAGACGCTATATTTCATGGGGGGAAAAACTTTGTTTCCGCCACAGTTCGGCTTAGGCTTGGCCGTAATGCTGCTGCACACACACACACACACACACAGACACACACACACACACACACACACACACACACACCCACACACACACACACACACACACACACACACACACACACACACACACACAGACACACACACACACACACACACACACACACACACACACACACACACACACACTGCATGTCACGAGACGAGACGAAACGAGACGAGGGGCGCTACCAAAAAGAGGAGAGGAGCAGTTGGAGCAGTTGGAGCGTTTAGAGACACATGCGCGCATATTTATTTACATCAAATCGCAATCGCAGTCATTTGTGCAGTTATGTCAAATGTTTCACTAAGGAAAATGACAGAAATAGTAACGCACAGTGACTTTGATGAGTAACTTTAATCTGATTACTGGTTTGGAGATAGTAACGCGTTAGATTACTGTTACTGAAAAAAGAGGTCCGATGCCGGTAACGCGTTACTAAGTAACGCGTTACCGGCATCACTGCATTAAATAACTCTGCACCATCATTATTCACTCTCAAAGCTGTGTGTGTGTGTGTGTGTGTGTGTGTGTGTGTGTGTGTGTTGTGTTCAACAGACCAGACTCTCCTGGACCTGGAGCCAGCTGTTTGTCCTTCAAGAGTGACCGGTCAAAAGGTGGTTTAATTACTTTTGAGATGGATCAACCTTTTGACTTCAAAGATGGACGTCCATCTGTTGATCGAAGGTAAGGATGTAAAACACTGTGGAAGATCTTTGAGCACTAATGTTGTTTTCCAGCAGCACTCTGCCTCACACTCACAGTCAAACACATCCACAGTGGGAGCTGCCCAGTACAACCAGTCTGATACAACCAGACACTGGCAGTTGTCTTAACAGGTGTCCCAGTAGTCCACTGATCTTAGGGTTGGCGGTTCGATCCCCGCCTCTTGCCACATATCCTCCTGCAAAGAGACACTGAAGCCCTAATGTCTCCTAAAAGTTAAGTCAGTGACATACTGTTTCTGAAGGAGTGACGCTCCATATCTGCCCGGCTCTGTTCTGTAGACCCCTGGAGGCTAACCTGTGATTTTACTTTACAAGATATTTTTAAGGTATTTTTCACCTGTTAACAGCAGCACAGGCCAACATCCACCCTGGGTCTCAGAGTCTGCTGAGCTGAGATCAGCCTTTGTCGCCCTGAAGACATCGCGCTCTTGTATTACTTTGCCCCAGGCCGTTCTTGGGTCTGTTCTGCAGACACCTGGAAGGTTACCTCAACCCCAGACATGATGTGAACTAATTCTTCATGGTTTCTCCACAGAGTCGACCAGGAGATCTCAGAGGTTCCCAGTGGTCGCTCTGACCAGCAGCATCAAACACACCTGGACTCAATATTCAGGGTCTGTACATGTACAACTACTTTCCATCTGTTCTGTTCACATCAACCTCCATGTTTAACTGTTTAGACCAGTGGACTGTCAGTCTGTCCAACATGGATCTGATGTTTGATTCATGATTTGATCGTGTCGTTCCTATACAATTCTGTTCCAGCTGCTGGAGGAAAACCTCGTCACGTTTGTGAAGAAGGAGCTGAAGAAGATGCAGAAGCTTCTGAGTCCAGATTACCCAGAATGCCTAGAGGGTCAGAGTGAGGATGAGGAGGAGAGGAGCAGCAGAGAGGCATTTCTGAAGATCACACTGGACTTCCTGAGGGGAATGAAGCAGAAGGAGCTGGCAGACCTTCTGTGGAGCAGTAAGAGGATTTCTCTAAAGCAGGGGTGTCCAAACTACGGCCCGCGGGCCGCTTTTTATTGGCCCGCGGCCGATTTTAAAAATATAATGCAATATGGCCCTTCGAAAAAAAATATATATATATATATATATATTTTTTTTTTTGCATTTCTTAGTTAACCCACTAGTGCAGGGGTGTCAAAACTGATTGATTGGCCCGTGGCACATTTTAAAAATATAATGTAATACAGCGCTTTTAATTTTTAAATAATCTAAATGCACTCATTATATTACAGAGAAATTTGTCCCATAAAAGAAAACGAGCACCAAGGCCATCCCAGAGGACCCTGCATAATATTTTAATTTAAGTTAATTTTATTATGGAAAATCCATGTGTCCTTCTCCAATAGCTTCTAATTCATCTGACACAGTGTTTAAATTTTTTTCATACAAAATTCAAAATTTTTTAATTCAAACTTAATTTCCCTCTCAAAGTGCACCAGATTCCTGCATTTCACTTTAAAAACTTTAAAAAATCTCCCGGGGGGGCATACCCCGGACCCCCCTTGGAGGGGCGGGATCTTGGCTGGCTATTATTTTCACCAAGCTGGACATTAGACGTAAAAGCAGAAAACACTGGGTGTTTTAATGGCAATTAACAAGAGGGGGGGTGTATCTTCTTAATGTGCAAGTAAAGTGTTGCCGTGAAGAAGGATTACAATTTACGAAGACACTATGAAACTAAACATCAGAGCAGCTACATGTCCTGATACATGTGTTATTTTTGCAAAGTGGCCCTTCAGAGATTTTTCTGTATGTGGCCCTCAGTGAAAAAAGTTTGGACACCCCTGCTCTAAAGGTTTAACAGTAAGAGGATTTCTCTAAAGGTTTAACATGATGTTGAAATGGGACATTTACTGAAGTCTCAAGAGATGGAGGGACAAATGTTTGTGTGCATTCATATTTTCATCATGAATCACTCCTTGATATTATTTATACTGTTGACTCTTGACTCGTTCTTATCTCTTGTGTTTTAATTCAGGAAGTCATTCTGGAGTTTGTCAGCATGAACTCAAGTCCAACCTGAAGAAGAAGTTCCAGTGTGTGTTTGAGGGGATCGCTAAAGCAGGAAACCCAACCCTTCTGAATCAGATCTACACAGAGCTCTACATCACAGAGGGAGGGACTGGAGGGGTCAATGATGAACATGAGGTCAGACAGATTGAAACAGCATCCAGGAAACCACACAGACCAGAAACAACCATCAGACAAGAAGACATCTTTAAAGCCTCACCTGGAAGAGATGAACCAAGCAGAACAGTGATGACAAAGGGAGTGGCTGGCATTGGGAAAACAGTCTTAACACAGAAGTTCACTCTGGACTGGGCTGAAGACAAATCCAAACAGCACATACAGTTCATATTTCCATTCACTTTCAGAGAGCTGAATGTGCTGAAAGAGAAAAAGTTCAGCTTGGTGGAACTTGTTCATCACTTCTTCACTGAAACCAAAGAAGCAGGAATCTGTAGCTTTGAAGAGTTCCAGGTTGTGTTCATCTTTGATGGTCTAGATGAGTGTCGACTTCCTCTGGACTTCCACAACACTGAGATCCTGACTGACGTTACAGAGTCCACCTCAGTGGATGTGCTGCTGACAAACCTCATCAGGGGGAAACTGCTTCCCTCTGCTCGCCTCTGGATAACCACACGACCTGCAGCAGCCAATCAGATCCCTCCTGACTGTGTTGGCATGGTGACAGAGGTCAGAGGGTTCACTGACCCACAGAAGGATGAGTACTTCAGGAAGAGATTCAGAGATGAGGAGCAGGCCAGCAGAATCATCTCCCACATCAAGAAATCACGAAGCCTCCACATCATGTGCCACATCCCAGTCTTCTGCTGGATCACTGCTACAGTCCTGGAGGATGTGTTGAAGACTGGAGAGGGAGGAGAACTGCCCAAGACCCTGACTGAGATGTACATCCACTTCCTGGTGGTTCAGGCCAAACTGAAGAACATCAAGTATGATGGAGGAGCTGAGACAGATCAACACTGGAGTCCAGAGAGCAGGAAGATGATCGAGTCTCTGGGAAAACTGGCTTTTGAGCAGCTGCAGAAAGGAAACCTGATCTTCTATGAATCAGACCTGACAGAGTGCGGCATCGATATCACAGCAGCCTCAGTGGTCTCAGGAGTGTTCACAGAGATCTTTAAAGAGGAGAGAGGACTGTACCAGGAGAAGGTGTTCTGCTTCGTCCATCTGAGCGTTCAGGAGTTTCTGGCTGCTCTTCATGTCCATCTGACATTCATCAACTCTGGAGTCAATCTGCTGTCAGAAGAACAAACAACCTCCCAGGAATCTGCAGAGAAACAGTTCTACCAGAGTGCTGTGGACAAGGCCTTACAGAGTCCAAATGGACACCTGGACTTGTTCCTCCGCTTCCTCCTGGGTCTTTCACTGCCGACCAATCAGAAGCTCCTCAGAGGTCTGCTGACACAGGCAGGAAGTAGGTCAAAGACCATTCAGACGCCCCTCAGAGGTCTGCGGACAAATCAGGTAGCAATCAAGTACATCAAGAAGAAGATCGAGGAGACTCCCTCTGCAGAGAAAAGCATCAATCTGTTCCACTGTCTGAATGAACTGAATGATCGTTCTCTAGTGGAGGAGATCCAACAGTCCCTGAGCTCAGGACGTCTCTCCACAGATGAACTGTCTCCTGCTGAGGGGTCAGCTCTGGCCTTCATCTTACTGTCATCAGGAAAAGATCTGGACGTGTTTGACCTGAAGAAATACTCTGCTTCAGAGGAGGCTCTTCTGAGGCTGCTGCCAGTGGTCAAAGCCTCCAACAAAGCTCTGTACGTAGGATTTATTCACCAATACATACTCTGCCATCTTTTAACTGAACAAATTTAAATGTATTACTCTTTTTATCGCTGTTGTCTCTCCAGACTGGGTGGCTGTAACCTCTCAGAGAGAAGCTGTGAAGCTCTGGCCTCAGTTCTCAGCTCCTCCTCTAGTCTGAGAGAGCTGGACCTGAGTAACAACGACCTGCAGGATTCAGGAGTGAAGCATCTGTCTGCTGCACTGAAGAGTCCACACTGTAAACTGGAAACTCTCAGGTCAGATTATCAACCAGTTCAATTGATGACCATTTAACATCTGATTTACATTAACAAGATAACCTTTTAATCTTTGTCTGCAACAATGATTTATCAAAAGCTCTTTAATTTAACTTCTCTCAGGTCAGATTAAGTTGCAGTTTGTCTCCATTACATTTAACAGCCTCTCATCAGGGTTAAGAATTTCTCCTGAAAACATTTTCAAATTCATTGAACATAAAGTAGAATTTTCCAGTGCATTTAGTTCTAGTTAGGATTCATTCACACGCTGTACAGCATTAAAATACAAACTATGGCTGACAAGAAACTACATTTATGTTTGGTAATCATGCATGAATTAAAAGAAAAAAACGATTCTGATTATATATAGGGTACATAGAATCAACAGAAGTCCAGACTGGACATAGCCTACTAACAAACATGTTTCTCACTCCTTGTTCATTATTTCTCTGCGATCTTTGAACTGAAAACATAAACAATGTATTACTATTTACTAGTCAAACGATTAAAATATTTAATCGCGATTAATCCAATTTATGTCATAGCTAACTCGCGATCAATCAAATTTTTATCTATTCTAGCCTAAATGTCCCTTGATTTATTTTTGTCCCATTATTTTTTCTCATTTCAATGCTCTTATCACACCCATTCTCTACACCCTTGCAGTTCAGTGTATTTCTTCTAAAATATCATAATTTGCTATTCGCAAATAGCCCACAATGTAGATCCCCCTCCCCCCACCCCTAGAACAGCATACATAAACATAATTGGAACTTGTTTTTTAATTTAAAAACCAAACCATAAAACAACATAGGCTATATAAAACAAATTAGTGTTTAGGCTAAATTAAACTGGTTGTTGTAGGCCTAAATGTTTTGGGAGTCTTTCATCCACGGCATATTTCAGACTGTGTGGAATGGACACACTATACGCCTGTGTGCGCGCCGCTTGGTTGGTTGCAATGGCGCTGCAGCCGAGGCTTCAGTCGCCCTTCGTAGCGAAAATGAATGTCTGAAACTTTCAGGTCAGATTATCAACCATTTCAACTGATGACCATTTAAGATCAAGCTAACCCTTTAATCTTTGTGTGCAACAATGATTTATCAAAAGCTCTTTAATTAAACTTCGGCAGTTGTTTCTAGAATCAAATAATTAATTTTCAAAAACTGTTATTTTCATAACTTTCTCTCCCTTTCATTTTTATTGTTGAATTATTAAATCCCAAAGATTATGTTAAACATTTATTATAAACATGGCTTTAAAGCCGGACTGAAACGTACAAAAACAAATGAAAACTCACCATCACAAGTTCTCAGATGGTTTGTGTGTGTGTGTGTGTGTGTGTGTGTGTGTGTGTGTGTGTGTGTGTGAACAAAAGGCATATATAGAAAGGCAAGGCATGAATGAACATGTATTCTGTCTAAAAACTGCCATAGATGACTTTAAACACGAAAGTGCAAAGTTTTATTCAGTGTTTCTCGATTTCCGTGACGCATTTGGCACACTCCCTCATAATATCATGTTAAGAGCTCTGGAGGAAATACATCTCCCTCAATGTTACATCGACATCGTTAAAGATGTGTACCAAGGCTCTTTCGTTCAGGTCATCTGCGGAGCCGAGCTCACTGAACACATTCCACTGCGCATCGGGATCAAGACGGGCTGCCCGTGGAGCGCAATTAACTTCATTCTGTCAATCAATAGGTGGATAGAGTGGATGTGCCAAAGCGCTCCACCTGGAACCATCTCCCCAAATCCTGTACAAGCTTTTGCCGACGATGTGCAAATGGCATCCCGCCAGGAAAAGGTTGTGCAGGACATGTTGCACAAGACTGATGCCTTCCTTCGGTGGTCGGGCCTGGAGGTCAAGGAGTCCAAGTGCGCGACGTTCTTTGAAAGGAGGAGCGGCGGGAATAGGTGGTATCGGTCGAAGCTAGACCGCGACCCCCAATTCAAAATCAACAATAAAACCATTCGAGTCTATTCCCGAAATGAAACATATGCATACTTGGGACACAAATTTAATGTAGCTGGCGACTGGGACCAACAAGTGCAAGAAATAATATCCGATTATACTTCAAGGTTACATAAAATTGACACATCTCCTTTGCCGCTTACAATGAAACTGGATGCCATTGGGCAAATTGCCTTATCAAAGGTTCACCACTTCTTTGCCAATGTTCACTTAACACGTAAAACACTGCAAGACTTAAACAATAAAACGGTTCAGATAGTTAGAGGCTGGAGTGGCCTAAACACCCACACAACTCGGGACGTCATCCA
The DNA here is from genome assembly GCA_949357725.1 of Hyperoplus immaculatus. Classification (NCBI taxonomy): domain Eukaryota; kingdom Metazoa; phylum Chordata; class Actinopteri; order Uranoscopiformes; family Ammodytidae; genus Hyperoplus; species Hyperoplus immaculatus. Next base: position 591,953 of record CASHTC010000943.1, on the reverse strand, counting down.
CCACAGTAGGCACGAGGGGGGCTTGGGAGTACCCGATTTTGAGTGGGTCTACATCGCCACCAGGTTGGCACATTTATTAAATATGCTGAACAACGATGATCCCTCTGTCAGGAAAATGGCCCGTGCATCGCTATTATTAGACCTTAAGAAGCGCAAAGTCCCTCTCGCCTCCGAATCTGAGCCGAACTTTCTGGGATTCAGAAGGAAACCGAACGGCAAACTGGACACTCGCGCCATCGGGTTCGGTGTCAGGTCTGACTGGCCGGATCTTAACGACCTCTGTAGTTGGACTGGTATCGTTCTGCGTTGGACACATAATGGAAAGAATGTAGCCCCATCCGAATCATTGGTTACTAGTGGGGACATCGCCGTCACTGCCACCTTGGTGGAAGACGGAGTCGAGTTCACACTCCCACCCACTAACTGTCGCGCAGCCCTGCTGGCAATAAAACACAGACAACGCCAAAAACACTGGACGGGACTAAGACTACAAGGCAAACTAGCCTGCTTGCCTTCTGCTGACCATTCTGTGTCCCACATCATCTTCAATAATGCATCCATTGATGAGGACATACAAACGTTTGCCATCAAAGCCAGATTGCAGGTTCTACCGTCCCAGCTGAACCTGTCAATCTGGTACCCACACACCCACACATCATTATGTATTCATCATGGACAAGAACAGTTCACTGAGACAATGTCACATATATTAAATGGCTGCTACTTTTATAAAAGCCTTTATATAGCCAGGCATGACAGGATTGTGAACTTGATTGTACAAAGCTTACCACCTATACTTTCACCAACATCCTCCACCCATGTCAATTGCTTTGTTAGACCTCATATGTTCTCTTTGTGTGAAGCTGAAATGTCTGTGTTTACTGATCTAAGTGCCACCAGGCCTGACATTTTGATAATAGATGAGCACCGTAGAAAAGTGCACATCCTGGAGGTAGCCTGCACCTTTGACTCAAGTTTAGAGGAGGCTTATTTAACTAAGCTGGTGAAATATTACCCTCTAGTACAGACAATTAACTCCATGGGCTACAACTGTCATTTACTTGTGTTCATTTTTGGCAGTCTAGGCCATGTGCATAGGCTTGTCACTAGTGGTCTTAGGATTGTCGGCCTTACAAAAACAAGCGCAAAACAGCTTGCCAAATACTGCTCAGTGTCCTCCATCATTGGCAGTCGCCATATTTGGAGGAGAAGGTGTTGTGTGTACCCATAATATCAGCTGTTTGACTGGCATTGGCCACGTTTCAGAGTTGTGTCGGAGAAAACTTTGCATCTATGACATTTGTGTCCTTATGTATATTATTATTAATTGTGGGCGCAAATAAAGTACTAAAAATGTGTGTGTGTGTGTGTGTGTGTGTCTGTGTCTGTCTGTGTGTGTGTGTGTGTGTGTGTGTGTGTGTGTGTGTGTGTGTGTGTGTGTGTAGTCTTTCAGGTTGTCTGATCACAGAGGATGGCTGTGATTCTCTGGCTTCAGATCTGAGCTCCAACCCCTCCCATCTGAGAGAGCTGGACCTGAGCTACAACCATCCAGGAGCCTCAGGAGTGGAGCTACTGTCTGCTGGACGGGACGGTCCCGTCTGGAGACTGGACACTCTCAGGTATGAAGAGGCTGCTGTCAGTCTGATAGAGGAGGGAGAGCTGGAGACAGTTTCTCATACAACCCTGACACACCAATTGTGTTTTTCTATATAGCTATATATATTTTTTAAACGTTTTATTTATACAGGTAAATAAAATCCCATTGAGACCAGAGACTCTTTTGTCAAGGGAGAATTGTTACCATTCACAAACTCATTCATTCACCGATAGCAGGCAAACTATCGGGAGCAATGTAGGGTTTAGTGTCTTGCTCAGGGGCACTTCTACGTGTGGCGGGGAGACAGGGGATCGAAACCACAGACCCTGTATTTGAGGGTCGACTACACTTCGCCACATCAGCCCAGCATGGCAGTGGTTTGCATTTCCATTACAGCAGCCAGGGGTGCAACTACCATTTTAAGTTACATATTAGAGCAGGTGATCGGATCAACCATGACATGTCTGCCTGCACTGATTCTCCCAAAAGTAAAGGACACAGTGAAGAACAGGTTGGTCAGCAGAAATAAAACCCATACTGGGCATTTAGGTTTTTGTGGCCTCACTAGTGTCAGGCATGCAAATTCATAAGCCATTAAAAAAGATGTCATGTCCGAAAACAAACCCCTTTAGGGAGGTCTGGGGGCACCCCCTATTTTTTGGGGGGGGATTTGAACCTGTAAAATAAGCAATTTGGTGAACTCTGGTGAAGAGAATTAAAGACAAAGAAAACTTTTATTTCAGTTCAAATGAATAGTAAAATGAGACAAACAAGTCAGTCAGCCAACCTTCTTGACTTTACCCATACAACGTGTGTAGGTATTCACTAAGAAAAACATTAAAAAAACAGCTCAGACAAACGGTTAAATGGGAAAAACCAGCTTGTTGATAACACTTTTTATCAAGTGAATGAGAGAGAAAAGGCATTAAATAAGACAGAAAATAACTTAGAGACTCAAATCTATCGCACCAAATTCCCTTACAATAAACTATTAAGATTGTGGCAAACAGGATTTTCATTATTATTGCTACACAACCATCAATCAAGCACATATATCTCTCTGTCTCTAGCTCTCTCTCCCTCTCTCTCTCTCTCTGTCTGTCTCTCTCTCTCTCTCTCTCTCTCTCTGTCTCTCTCTCTCTCTCACACACACACATGCAAACACACACACAACTCAGTCGTGCGCTGGAAGGGTGCAACATATGATAATAGTGGGAAACAGGTGAGCGTGTTGTTTGGGCGCTGACCTGCTATAATCACTACACTACCATTCAAAAACTGTGGCACCAGCAATAGTCAAATTTGAGGTGACACGTTAATCTGCAGTGACAATCCGCGAGTCGCGGCCGATAATCAGTGTGCATTAATCAATACAATCGGCCATATCAAACAAAGGTTGGCAAACTCTGTGTACTGTGTTTTTATTCATTCAACCACTTTGAAAAGCTTTTTTTCCTTCACGCAATCTTTCTCCTTCTCAATCTTCCCGTTTTCTGTTTTGTGCCCCAGAGAGCTTTCTTTTCTGCCTCTCCATCTGTAGGTCCCTGTCATCAGATGACAACACGATTCAAATGAAAGCTCTCGCGCTCCAGCGCGTGCTCGAGGGGGCGCGCACTGGAGCGCCTATAGTGTGGGGAGGAGGAGGCGAAGGAGCGGGGGGGGGGCGCCTTATCAGTGACGTGCCTCTGTTACTGATCATATCATTTACACAAACGCTGTTAAATACAGAGAAATGCCGACTCCAAATAATTTTCCCCTGATCGCCTTGGCACCCCTCTAGTGCGGCGCCCCTATGCGCCGCATAGAGTGCAAACCCACTTTGAGCGCCACTGACAGCAGGGCAACCTGTCTGTTAGTGTGCATTCGCCTGAAGATGCTCATGTTGTTCAATAAATGAATGAATTGATTCCACTGAGTTAATGAGGTATAGAAGCAGTGCCCTCCTTGCTGTTGAGTCATTGTATAGTTTTATATTGTGTAACATTACCGCGACCAAAACGCTTGTTTGATGATCAAAACTGAAGCAAACCCTTAAAATAAAATGTGGGAGCTCTGGTGGTGTAGTGGATAGAGTGCGTACCATATTGTCCCCGGCCTTCGTTGCAGTGGCCGCGGGTTCAAATACGACCCATGGACCTTTACTGCAGGTCATCCCCCCCCCCCTCTCTCTCTCTCTCTCTCTCTCTCTCTCTCTCTCTCTCTGTCTCCCCATTTCAATTATGTACTGTCTAATAAAGCTTGAACATACAGAAAAATAATCTTAAAAAAAAAATTAAAAGAAAAAAAAAAGAGTAAATGAGTTATTATATTATAAATATGAATTTTGAACAAATAATCTCCTTTCATTTGAAATATGTTTTCTTGATCTCAATCAATAAATCAAACTTAAAATGGGACCCCCCCCAACACACACACACACACCCCAGGCAAAAACAATAATCGAGGAAACACCAGGGGATGGTTTCAAATAATTTTTAAAATATTAAATAAATATAAAGTAATCATGAGTATAAAATATACAAAATATCAGTGAATAAAAGTTCCAGTGAAAAAGAGCCACAAGCTAATATAATGTCCATGTGTCCATGCTGAAAGAGTACATGCTGGTCTGACCCCCCCCTCTCCTTTCAGGGTGGAGCCTGCTGGAGTCCAATGGCTGACACCAGGTCTGAGGAAGTGTAAGTGTCTTTATAATGTTCATAATCATCAAACTGTCAATCAATGAGCAGATGATGGATTAATAACTGCTGCTGTGTTGTGTCTTTTTCTCTCCATCAGATTCCTGTGAACTCACACTGGACACAAACACAGTGAACAAACACCTTAAACTGTCTGACAACAACAGGAAGGTGACACATGTGAAGGAGGAGCAGCCATATCCTGATCATCCAGAGAGGTTTGACCCCTTTCCTCAGCTGCTGTGTAGTAATGGTCTGACTGGTCGCCGTTACTGGGAGGTCGAGTGGAGAGGAGGGGTTCATATATCAGTGAGTTACAGAGGAATCAGCAGGAAAGGAGGCAGTGAAGACTGTTGGTTTGGATGGAAGGATCAGTCCTGGAGTCTGTTCTGCTCTGATGGTGATGATCATCATCTTCCTCCTGGTTACCGGGTCTATCACAATAACATACCAACACCCATCTCCTCTTCCTCTGTCTCTCACAGAGTAGCAGTGTATGTGGACTGTCCTGCTGGCTCTCTGTCCTTCTACAGAGTCTCCTCTGACTCACTGATCCACCTCCACACCTTCAACACCACATTCACTGAACCTCTGTATGCTGGGTTTAGGTTGTCGTGGCCTGGTGCCTCAGTGTCTCTGTGTCGTCTGTAGGAGGGAGAGTCTGAACAGGATCACAGTGACAGAAATCTTTCAGGTTTTTGTAACAAATTAATCAGTTCATTGATTGAAACGATTCAACTGTCAGAGCCAAACATTAAGAAACGTGATCGTAGAGTTTAGTTTGGCATTAACATTGGTAATTAAAAAAGCTTAGCCCCTGGACCTGAATCTGTCTGTCTGTCTGTCTGTCTGTCTGTCTGTCTATGTGTGTGTGCGCGTGTGTGGGTACGTGTGTTTGCACGTGTGTGTGTGTGTCTGTGCAGGGGCATAGCACCAAATTCTGGGCCCCTATACAAAAAGTCCTGATGGGCCCCCTGAAAGGCGGTCTTAAACACATGGCTCTCTGAGCCAGACAACTCTACAATATTTCATTTGATGAATGACCAAATTGTTACTTGTACATAAACAACCCCTGGTCTAATGGCGCTTAGTAACCATACACATATAAAGTGTTTTTGTCAGAGGAATTTGGCCGACTGTGTCGGGGACCCTTGACCTTCTAGGGGGCTCCCCCAGAAAAAAAATGTTAACCTTTGAAAGTAAAATTCATCAATCTGGTGCACTTTGAGAAGAAAACTAAGGCTAAATCAACTGTGTCCTATGTGAGCTATTCAGTACTATTTTATGGAATAATTTTGGAGACACAGAATTACCAAAAAGCAGAAAGAAAAAATGTACAGGTTTAAAAAATCCAGTCCGCTTTGTGAATTTTTTAATAATCCCAAAGCTCCTTCCCTCTTTGAAGTATTTATTTTTCTTTTTTCTTAGTGGCTCAATATAGGCCCCTGGGTCCGTATTAGAGAAACTTCCTTAAGTCCTACCTTAAGATAGGAAGTTTCTCTAATGGTCTAAGATAGGATTCTGATTTGGTATTACAGAAACAAATCCTAACTAACTTTAGGAATCCTATCTTATTTTACCCAATCCTATCCTAAGTCTGTTTAGGAAATCCTGACTGCTAAATGGTTTTCGTGGCACTGAATAATGTTATCTAAAAAGTAACCAAAAATGTACTTGCTCATGATAGGCCCCTGATCTCCTTGGGTCATGAGCCAGCCAATTATTTATTTTTTTTTGGAATGGCATTGTTCAGGGCCTTCGAAGATTGGGGCCCTATATTGAGAAAAAAAAGAATGTTGCACTTGTACACGCAGTCCGACGGCCATGTGTGTGTGTGTGTGTGTGTGTGTGTGTGTGTGTGCGTGTGCGTATGTGCGTGTGTGTGTCAGTATGTACGAATGGAAAAAGAATGTCATTACGCTGAGCATTATTTCTTGCACTGTGTATGTAATGGATAACTTTCCATGGAGAAATGTATTAAGAGACACTTCAGACTGAACTGTGTGAGTGGGACATCGAGCTTCATTTCCCCAGACTGTGGATTATTTCTCTTTTTCACAGATGGACTGTGAACCTGTGCGCCACTCGGCTGTGATGGTGTTTAACAACTAACTGAAGTATCTGTTGTAAATATAACATAATAAATAAAAAGACATAATAAAATATTTAGTTTGTTTTTCTCCTTTTGTATTATAAACATAATGTTTTTTTTTTGGTGTTTAAGGTGTACTATGTAACTTTGTGTGTGTCAGAGAAGTGAAACATTTTCTAAGGTTTATTCTCATAACTGATTAAACAAACTTTCCTCACAGGTAAAATGTGATCCCTGGAACACTGTTAGAAGTTAGAGAGCTTCCTGAAAAGTTACTGTTTCACTGTTGTTGTTTACAGCAGCAGGGCCCACAGTTTGGTTTACAAACATATTATAGTCTTACGTTTGGTTCCAGTTTCCTCAAAATGATTTGATTTATGATGATAGAATTATTCAATACTAAGAATTACATGTAGAGAAAATATGTTCAGGAAACTAACTGCAGGCTGTGTGAATGTAAACAAACCCCCCTCCTCTGAAACTACACACTGACCCTTTAAAAATCTCATAACAAATATTTTAAAAAAAGCCAAAAACACACGAGAAACGCTGCTTTTCACAATTTATTAACAAAATGATAAAATAAATAAATACAAATTGATCAAATGCTCCTAATATCAACTCCTCCCCCCATGTTGTCCCCCTACAGTATTTCCTAAACACTGCATACAAATAATTCATCACAGAAGAGAGAGAAGAGAGGCTCAATAATACAGAGGTATAGGAATCCCACCAGACCAGTCACAATGTCAGGCTGACCAAAGACACGTCCGGAACTAAAGTCAAAAAAATAAACAACATTCCTTTCCAAAATCATTATGAAAAAATACAAACAATTATACAAATATTCAGATTGTGTAAATAACCAAATTTACACATTATTATTTATTTATTTATTTATTCAGCACACCAGGTGAACTTTTACTTTTTATCTTTTTTTCTTTTTTCTTCTTCATATCGCTACAATGGAAGATTAAAAAAGATTTCATCTTGGATTTTTTATTTTTTTAAGTATCATTTAATTTCAATTTTATTTTATTTTTTTGCACTGAACACCACATCCGCCCCCCCCCCCCCTTCCCCTCCCCCCCCCCCCTTCCTCCCCCAAATGGAATCAGCTTTTAGGATGAGGTAAGAAGCTCCAGGTGTGTACAGTTGGGTCCGGACAAGATGGTTGAAACAAAACAGAAGGGAACGTTTACTATGATGTCATGTTTCAAATCGACAGAATACTAGAAGGCCACAATCATGACTTGATCGTTTTTAAAAAAAAAATAAAATAAATAAAATAAAATTGTACGGAAGAGCGTAAGGGTCACAGGAGAGTTTTATTTTTCATTTTGCATTTTGAGAATAAAGTCAAAATATAATGTGGAAATTAAATTTGCAAAATTATTCTCAGAGCGCATAATGAAAAAAAAAAAAAAATCCTACTCAAATTTTTTTCTCCTGTTTCCCAAATTCTGTTCCATAAACATCTAACCAGAGTGAAGTACTTTACAGAATGCTTCCACCAACACAGGCTATAGATATATATATCTAGAGAGGGGACGTGTGTTAAATGCATATAAGACTTATCAAACACAAGCTGCAGGACTTTCCCCCAGCTCGGTTTAAACAAAGAAAATTTAAATTTCCCGAATGATATGCATCGACTATGTAAAAAGGCTTCAGAACTCTGAAATGCACATATGCAGAGTTCTTTGGATAAAATTCACTTTTAGATTTCGACTAAATAGAAACGGAGGACTTTTTTTTTAAATTCTAGAATACAACGACACAGTTTAGACATTAAGACTCCATCGAACCCCCCTCCTCCCCCCCCCCCCCACACACACACACAGCCCTGCACTGTAAAAATGGAATAAGTTGGAAACACTCAACATTTTCATCTGTCTGCACTAGATTCTTTTGAGTTTTGAGGCTAAAACTTTTAAGTTTGAAGGAGAACAAGGAAATGACAACATTTGAGCCTGAACTTAATAATTATTTTTAGTTGAGATAACTTAAAATTGATCTTTTATATATAATGCATAAACATTTAAAATTTTGAGTTCTAAATACTAAGAATTTCAAACAATTACGACCAAGTATTAGAGGCATGTTAAGGATATTTTTCTAATTTATAATATTGAATATTTTTCTTTTGTAAAAATGTTACTCCCAAAAAAATAAATTTAACTTTTTGGAATTCTTGTTTGATAGCAGTCAAAACTTGGTTGTTACATTAACATACGAATGATAAAGTTATCTCAACAAGAGATAATTAGTTAAACTTCAGTTTTAATTTAAGCCTCAAAAATTAAAAAATCAAGTTCAGCCTTAAAAATTTGAGTTTTCCTAACATGTGTGCTGGGATCCCAACAGTCAGCATGGTGCATTAGTCTTGTTCCAATTCAAATCGAAACCCCAAACCTTCGCAGCCCCTTTCCATTTAAAATAACATTGCCATTGTACCGCGGATAGCTACCGAAAACACCTAAACTGCACACACGCATGTTTTGGCTTCTGGATTACCGAGAATGTTCAAAGAAAGAAAAAAGGTGACTTGAGTTCCACATTTAAAAAAAATAACGTAAAAAAACAACAAATCAAACAAATGCATAATATTAAAAAAGGTTTTGACAAATATTCGTATAAAAAAATTGCATAAGAAGGCATGCGCTCCACAGACACTGACTTGACGGACAGATGTTGCTAAGATTGGAAAAATTGGGTCTTAAAAGTCGTCTGCCTGCCTGTCTGTCTTTCTGTCTGTCTGTCTAATCTGCCAGGGTGCAAGGTAAGGTTTTGTTCACTTTCCAAATGCACACAGGCTCTCTGGCTCACACACGACCTAGTTTAGCAAAAACGTATCCCTCCTCCGAAAACACACAGAAGTAAATACAGCACAGAAAGAACGATGAACGAGTAAAAAATGGAAAAAAAACAAAAATATTGTTTCGATTTTGGAGCGTCCATGTTTTTTTTTTCATTTATACACCTCTGATGATAATAATAATAATAATACTACTGGTCCCAACCAAAAAAAGTAAAAAGTGCATCACACAACAACTGGCTGTCATTTGGAACAATCCCTCTTCGCCAAAACAACCTCTGACCCTTCACCACACTGTAAAAAATTTAAATAAAAAGTTAGGCAAAGTCCAATATTTTCAAAGCAACTGAATTCACTAGATTTTTTAGCTTTGAGGCTAAAATGAAACTTCTTAAGTTGTCAGGAAAACTGTTTACATTTGTGCCAACTAACTAATTTAAAGAAAGAATTGAATTCTATCAACGTGGCATTAATACTTTTGTCGTAATTGTTTGAAATTCTCAGTTTGTAGAACTAAAAATTTGTTGTTTTTAATTATATCTAAGACTTATTTTCGTGACATATGAACGATAAATTATCTCAACACAAGATAATTAGTTGGCTCAAATGTCGTCAGTTTTTCCTTCAAACTTAGAGAATTTAGTTTTATCCTTAAAACTCAGAAATCTAAAGCAGACAGTTGCCTTAAAAAATTTCCCTTCTTCACATATTTTTCTATTTTACAATGCAGCGTTTGCAGCGATTTATTTTATAATTTTTCCCCCCCCCCTTCCAATGTAAAAGTTAATCACGTCGTAAAAAAGTAAAATTAAAAACACATTAAGGCAACTCCTATAAGAATAATAATGAACAACAATGAAACACTAGATCTGGTTTGAATCTAAACGGCATAATATGAGATGTTTTCCACTTGCATTGATCCTGAGGTGAAAAGGAAACAGGTTTTTTTTTTTCAGCTCCGAAGATTTTTTTTTTTGCGGAATTTGGCGGGAACAGGACGGACCATATAAGGGCGTATGGGGGTCGTTTATAAGTTTCTACAAGTCACAGTGCAAGTCAATAGACAAATATTATCTGCTGTTTGAAGAAAAAAGGCACTCTAGGTACCTACTGTACACAGGGGGAAAGTTAGTCCATTTTGTGTGTGGGTCGAAAGAATAGTTTTTTGATGGGTGACTGCTCTGCTCTGTCCAAGAATGATGAATTATGAATTAACACAGGTTACACATTATGGAAAGAATTAGAAGAATATGAAACACAACAAATGGAATGTGTAAGGAATTTAAGGGGGGAAATTTTGGGTCTTTTTCCTTCCTTGTTTTAAAATGGCCGAACTCTTCATAAACAGACAAATTATTTATATTTTTTCCTTTTTTCCTTCCACTCAACACTTTCGCCAAAACGTTGAAATGCCTCGATGTTCCAAAGATTTTTTTCCTCTCGATGAATTTTCTCTGGGATCTTCTGAGTGAAGGCAGTTAGTAGCTGCAGCTGACACGTCAGGTGTTGTGTCCGATATGCTGATTTCAGTGACAACAGTCCACGTGATATGATATAGAAAACAAAATGAAAGAGAAAAGACTAACAGCTTATGTTAAAAGTCGCCCAAAAACATATTCACCTCCCAATATCGTGTGCACATTTTTCGTGCTATTTTTAGAAGGTTATCTATGCAGAAATACATCAATTTAACAATTTGTTTTATATTTTTCTTATTCCATCCTACAGCCATGCTAGCAGCTCAGCTTAATGCTACTATCAGCATGCTAACACGCTCACAATAACACTGCCACCATGCTGATATTTAGTTAATTTTCGGATTTAGGATTGCCATATATTCATTGTCTTTCAACCATTTGTATCTGTACTTTAGCTTACGAAAAGCCATCCAATATTTGTTGAGATATTTCACAAAAAGCTAAAAATGTGAACCTCACAGGAGTGCCACGTAAAAAGTGATGGCGGCCGGTCACAAAAGAAGTAGAATTATTCATTTTGGGAACGTGAAATTCTGTGCAAAATGTCCTGGCAATTCCTCCAATACTTGTTTATGTATTACAGTCAAATTGACAGACTGACAGACGGATATTGCCACTAGCATGGGTAATGATCTAGCATCAATAGAACAAGGAATTTTTAAGAATTAATAATAGCCTATTGAGATTATCTTGTACTTAAAATAGTTTGAAAGAGTTAAAATTCAAACGTTTTCAACAAAACAATTTGGGACAGTCGGGAGGGCGAATACATTTTTGGACGACTTAAAACTCCCAAGAAAGAAATTTCCCCCAAAAAGTTGCACAAAAGAAATAAGAAAAATAAAATCTCAAACCAGAGGCACCTTTAATGAGCAGACCAGAGTTTGTAATAAAAAAATGCCCCGTACTAAGACGTACCCAACAGCCAAGACTCGAATAGTCACGAATAAATCATGATCATTCCAACACCAGAAGACATAGAGAGAGACATACCCGAAAACTGACAAGCCACCAAGCCCACGAACAAACAGCATCACAATTCAGCCCAGACATGCCCAAGAAAAACAATGGATGCTCCAGTCCGAACTCTAAACTGTGTAACAATTCCTGTCCCCCCCCCCCAAAAAAAAATAAAATAACGAACTAGACTTAATGTCAAGAGGTTCTTTTTGCATTTTCCCTCCTAGAAAAATATTGGCAATGTGGGGATATGTCGTCACATCACACCAAAAACGAGATGCATACTCTGTTTAATTCCATAATATTAACATACAAAAAGCTCTTCAGCACTTCTTTGTAATGCAGCAAGCTTGTGCTTTTTAATCTCAGGGTCTGTGGTATTGTCCAGGTTTTCATAGTAATATCACAGATCCCCCGTTTCAAGGTTTAAAAAAAAAAATTAAATTAAAAGAAAAGAAAATTCCTTTTTAATGTTATTGTTTAATAAGCTCTCCTGTCTCGATCTCTGGGGAACGTTCCAGTTTCCTTAAATGGTTGTAGCATCTAGGTCTATATATCTTACAACAACAACAACAACAAATGTCCGCCAATCAATGATTTGATCTTTTTTTTTTCAATACAGTTAAGTGGACTCGTCCCTGCTGAATTTTTCGATACAACATCATTTTGGCAGTTCAGAATTCAACGGAAAAAATGTAGATAATTCAAAAAACAGAGATCACCACTTCAAAAAGAGGATTTCCTTTCTCTTGTGTGTGTGTGTTGATACATGTTGAAAGTCCAGCAAGTTCAGGAAACAGAAAGCACTTATTCTGGAGACTAGGAAGACCTGAATATCTTTTCCTATAAAAAAGAAACACAGCCCAGATATAGTAGTGTGTGTGTGTGTGTGTGTGTGTGTGTGTGTGTGTGTGTGTGTGTGTGTGTGTGTGTGTGTGTGTGTGTGTGTGTGTGTGTGTGTGTACGTGTAGCTAGGGAATGCGTTGTCAAAATTTGTCCTCGCCCTGCCCGGATCACAAGAATGTGTGTATGAAAAATAAGAGAGTGTGTGTGTGTGTGTGTGTGTGTGTGTGTGTAAGAGTACATGCTGGTCTGACCCCCCCCCCCCCCTCTCCTTTCAGGGTGGAGCCTGCTGGAGTCCAATGGCTGACACCAGGTCTGGGGAAGTGTAAGTGTGTTTATAATGTTCATGAACCATCAAACTGTCAATCAATGAACAGATGATGGATTAATAACTGCTGCTGTGTTGTGTCTTTTTCTTTCCATCAGATTCCTGTGAACTCACACTGGACACAAACACAGTACACAGAAACCTCAAACTGTCTGACAACAACAGGAAGGTGACACGTGTGGAGAAGCAGTCATATCCTGATCATCCAGAGAGATTTGACGTCATGCCGCAGCTGCTGTGTAGTAATGGTCTGACTGGTCGCCGTTACTGGGAGGTTGAGTGGAGTGGAGGAAGGGTTGATATATCAGTGAGTTACAGAGGAATCAGCAGGAAAGGAATCAGTAAAGACTGTTGGTTTGGACAGAATGATCAGTCCTGGAGTCTGATGTGCTCTGATGGTGATGATGATCGTCTTCCACCTGGTTACTGGGTCCATCACAATGACATAAGAACATCCATCTCCTCCTCTGTCTCTAACAGAATAGCAGTGTATGTGGACTGTCCTGCTGGCTCTCTGTCCTTCTACAGAGTCTCCTCTGACTCACTGATCCACCTCCACACCTTCAACACCACATTCACTGAACCTCTGTATCCTGGGTTTATGGTCCTTTCACTTGGTGCCTCAGTGTCTCTGTGTTCACTGTAGGAGGGAGAGTCTCCAACTGAAACACCCACACCCACCCACCCACCCACACACACACACACACACACACACACACACACACACACACACACACACACACACACACACACACACACACACACACACACACACACACACACAAGTGTATTGCTCAAGGACACAATAGTAGAGATAGTGAACCTCTTTACCTTGGGCTTGGCTCCTCAGTGTCTGGTTCCTCAGTGTCTCTGTGTCGTCTGTAGGAGGGAGAGTCTGAACAGGATCACAGTGACAGAAATCTTTCAGGTTTTTGTAACAAATTAATCAGTTCATTGATTGAAAAGAATGTGGAGATATTCTTTTACAAACAGTACGAGGAACTATTAGGTTCTGTTGATTCTAGCGGCACACGTTAATTGATTGAAGATATTCTGTAGTTTATTTGTTTGATCAGAAGGTGAAGTTTGAGGGATAGAAGAATCCACTGAGACAAGCAGAGGAGGTTATGGAGCAATCTTTATCTAAAACAAAGACTCAAGCCTCCAGTCAGTCTGGGATTTGGCCATTACCCAGTAACCAATCAGTATCCAGAAACATAGAAAGTGTCTGATTAGTGACGAGTGAATGTTGATAGTTAGCTTGCACCCTGCGTGGTAGCTGCTGCTGCTATCGGTGTATGAATGTGTGTGTGAATGGTAACGTGGGAATGGGAACAGGTCTCCCTTGAAAAAGAGTCTCCGGTCTCAATGGGATTTACCTGTAGGAATAAAAGGTTAAATAATTAAAGGAACAGGTACATGAATGCAAAACCCCAAAGAAAAGAAGAGAGCCACTAAAAACTAACTTCTCCTGCCTGCACATATCTTTTAAACTAAAATGAGTTGTACTTCATACTGTCTACTTAACCATCCATTGTGTATGTGAGGTTCATCGGACCGTTTACACTGAAGTACACAGAAGCAATGAAGAATTTAAAATCCTTATCGTTTGAAAAGACGCAATGCATTGTGGGGCGGTTGAGTAGGAAAAGTAACCTATCGATCCATATTGATCATCAGATTGTGCATTCTCTTTCCCTTTCCTCTGGAGTTAACTGGACGGTAAGATCGTCAAGAACAACTTCAGTCTGGATCAGAGAACTGATCAAACTCTTCAGACTGAACTGTGTGAGTGGGACATCGAGCTTCATTTCCCCGGACTGTGGATTATTTCTCTTTTTCACAGATGGACTGTGAACCTGTGCGCCACTCGACTGTGATGGTGTTTAACAACTAACTGAAGTATCTGTTGTAAATATAACATAATAAATAAAAAGACGTAATACAATATACAGTATGTTTTTCTCCTTTTGTATTATAAACATAATGGTTTTTTATTGGTGTTTAAGGTGCACTATGTAACTTTGTGTGTGCCAGAGAAGTGAAACACACACACACACACACACACAGAGCTTTGAGAGTGAATAATGACGGTGCAGTGATTTGAGTCATGGACAGTTAGAGATCCTCATGTCACCTCTGAGCCTTTTCAAGTGTTTTATGTTGGAAATCCTGCCCTCTGGTATAGATTGATCATAAGCCCTGTAGTAAACTACCCCTAAATTATAAAATAAGTACTTTCGAGTACAGTAGGGGAGAACGGGGGAATCTGAGGCATCGGGTAATGTGAGCCACCCCCTGTATCTAGGCAACGGGAAACATTTGTGGTCATGTGAGATATATATTTTCAAGCCCCTCTCATTTCCCCATGGCCCTGAAAGAGAGGACCTCATGGTGCTGTGGTAAGCATGTTTTTTTCACCAAAATACACTCAACAAAAATATAAACGCAACACTTTTGTTTTTGCTCCCATTTTTCATGAGATGGACTTAAAGATCTAAAATTCATTCCAGATACACAATATTACCATTTCTCTCAAACATTGTTCACAAATCTGTCTAAATGTGTGATAGTGAGCACTTCTGCTTTGCTGAGATAATCCATCCCACCTCACAGGTGTGCCACATCAAGACGCTGATCTGACATCATGATTAGTGCACAGGTGAGCCTTAGACTGTCCACAATAAAAGGCCACTCTGAAATGTGCAGTTTTTTGCTTTATTGGGGGTCTGGGGACTCAGAACCAGTCAGTATCTGGTGTGACCACCATTTGCCTCATGCAGTGCAACCAAGCCCCAACCTCAGCGATTTTTACCAGTATCCAATAAGGAATATATTATACTATCTATGAGTGCAACACATCTTCTTCGCATAGAGTTTATCAGATTGTCAATTGTGGCCTGTGGAATGTTGGTCCACTCCTCTTCAATGGCTGTGCGAAGTTGCTGGATATTAGTGGGAAGTGGTGCACGCTGTCGTATACGCAGGTCAAGCACATCCCAAACATGCTCAATGGGTGACATGTCCGGTGAGTATGCTGGCCATGCAAGAACTGGGACATTTTCAGCGTCCAAGAATTGTGTACAGATCCTTGCAACATGGGCCCGTGCATTATCTTGCTGAAACGTGAGGTGATGTTCATGGATGTATGGCACAACAATGGGCCTCAGGATCTCATCACTCTGTGCATTCAAAATGCCATCAATAAAATGCACCTGTGTTCTTCGTCCATAACAGATGCCTGCCCATACCTTAACCCCACCACCACCATGGGCCACTTGATCCACAACATTGACATCAGCAAAGCGCTCACCCACACGACGCCACACACGCTGTCTGCCATCTGCCCTGAACAATGTAAACCGAGATTCATCCGTGAAGAGAACACCTCTCCAACGTGCCAGACGCCATCGAATGTGAGCATTTGCCCACTCAAGTCTGTTACGGCGACGAGCTGGAGTCAGGTCAAGAC
Source organism: Hyperoplus immaculatus (assembly GCA_949357725.1). Classification (NCBI taxonomy): domain Eukaryota; kingdom Metazoa; phylum Chordata; class Actinopteri; order Uranoscopiformes; family Ammodytidae; genus Hyperoplus; species Hyperoplus immaculatus. The sequence continues at coordinate 575,687 of CASHTC010000943.1, read as the reverse complement.
CCCGATGAGGACGACGAGCATGCAGTTGAGCTTCCCTGAGACGGTTTCTGACAGTTTGTGCAGAAATTGTTTGGTTATGCAAACCAATTGTTTCAGCAGCTGTCTCAGTGGCTGGTCTCAGACGATCTTGGAGGTGAACCTGCTGGATGTGGAGGTCCTGGGCTGGTGTGGTTACACGTGGTCTGCGGTTGTGAGGCCGGTTGGATGTACTGCCATATTCTCTGAAACGCCTTTGGAGACGGCTTATGGTGGAGAAATGAACATTCAATGCACGAGCAACAGATCTGGTTGACATTCCTGCTGTCAGCATGCCAATTGCACGCTCCCTCAATGCTTGTGGCATCTGTGGCATTTTGCTGTGAGACAAAACTGCACATTTCAGGGTGGCCTTTTATTGTGGAAAGTCTAAGGCACACCTGTGCACTAATCATGATGTCAGATCAGCATCTTGATGTGGCACACCTGTGAGGTGGGATGGATTATCTCAGCAAAGCAGAAGTGCTCACTATCACACATTTAGACAGATTTGTGAACAATGTTTGAGAGAAATGGTAATATTGTGTATCTGGAATGAATTTTAGATCTTTAAGTCCATCTCATGAAAAATGGGAGCAAAAACAAAAGTGTTGCGTTTATATTTTTGTTGAGTGTAGGTATTTTGCATGTAAAAGTAAATTGTCTTGCTGTCAACTTAATCAACTGTTGTGCCAAAGCAAATGTATTCACGTAGAAACACTTCTATCATACGTGTTGATGAACTACCAACATATAAAAACCATGTGATATATTAGCTAAAGATTAACCTGAAATGCTGAGAGGTCGTTTTTTCAACAAATATTTAAAAAAAAAAGCCAATAACACACGAGAAACGCTGATTTTCACAATTTATTAACAAAATGATAAAATAAATAAATACAAATTGATCAAATGCTCCTAATATCAACTCCTCCCCCCATGTTGTCCCCCTACAGTATTTCCTAAACACTGCATACAAATAATTCATCACAGAAGAGAGAGAAGAGAGGCTCAATAATACAGAGGTATAGGAATCCCACCAGACCAGTCACAATGTCAGGCCGACCAAAGACACGTCCGGAACTAAAGTAAAAAAAAAACAAAAAAATAAACAACATTCCTTTCCAAAATCATTATGAAAAAATACAAACAATTATACAAATATTCAGATTGTGTAAATAACCAAATTTACACATTATTATTTATTTATTTATTTATTCAGCACACCAGGTGAACTTTGACTTTTTATCTTTTTTTCTTTTTTCTTCTTCATATCGCTACAATGGAAGATTAAAAAAGATTTCATCTTGGATTTTTTATTTTTTTAAGTATCATTTAATTTCAATTTTATTTTATTTTTTTTGCACTGAACACCACATCTGAAATGCACATATGCAGAGTTCTTTGGATAAAATTCACTTTTAGATTTCGACTAAATAGAAACGGAGGACTTTTTTTTAAAATTCTAGAATACAACGACACAGTTTAGACATTAAGACTCCATCGAACCCCCCTCCCCCCCCCCCCCCCACACACACACACACACACAGCCCTGCACTGTAAAAATGGAATAAGTTGGAAACACTCAACATTTTCATCTGTCTGCACTAGATTCTTTTGAGTTTTGAGGCTAAAACTTTTAAGTTTGAAGGAGAACAAGGAAATGACAACATTTGAGCCTGAACTTAATAATTATTTTTAGTTGAGATAACTTAAAATTGTATATAATGCATTAACATTTAAACATTTGAGTTCTAAATACTAAGAATTTCAAACAATTACGACCAAGTATTAGAGGCATGTTAAGGATATTTTTCTAATTTATAATATTGAATATTTTTCTTTTGTAAAAATGTTACTCCCAAAAAAATAAATTTAACTTTTTGGAATTCTTGTTTGATAGCAGTCAAAACCTGGTGGTTACATTAACATACGAATGATAAAGTTATCTCAACAAGAGATAATAAGTTAAACTTCAGTTTTAATTTAAGCCTCAAAAATTAAAAAATCAAGTTCAGCCTTAAAAAATTGAGTTTTCCTAACATGTGTGCTGGGATCCCAACAGTCAGCATGGTGCATTAGTCTTGTTCCAATTCAAATCGAAACCCCAAACCTTCGCAGCCCCTTTCCATTTAAAATAACATTGCCATTGTACCGCGGATAGCTACCGAAAACACCTAAACTGCACACACGCATGTTTTGGCTTCTGGATTACCGAGAATGTTCAAAGAAAGAAAAAAGGTGACTTGAGTTCCACATTTAAAAAAAATAACGTAAAAAAACAACAAATCAAACAAATGCATAATATTAAAAAAGGTTTTGACGAATATTCGTATAAAAAAATTGCATAAGAAGGCATGCGCTCCACAGACACTGACTTGACGGACAGATGTTGCTAAAATTGGAAAAATTGGGTCTTAAAAGTCGTCTGCCTGTCTGTCTCTGTCTGTCTGTCTGTCTGTCTGTCCAATCTGCCAAGGTGCAAGTTAACGTTTTGTTCACTTTCCAAATGCACACAGGCTCTCTGGCTCACACACGACCTAGTTTAGCAAAACGTATCCCTCCTCCGAAAACACACAGAAGTAAATACAGCACAGAAAGAACGATGAACGAGTAAAAAATGTAAATAAACAAAAATATTGTTTCGATTTTGGAGCGTCCATCTTTTTTTTTTTTTTTTCACAACAACAACAGCAATGACACACACACACACACGCACACGCACATACAGCTCTGGAAAAACTATTCCAAATTTTCAGTGTCTTGTTTTACTCTTTAGAGGCATACGTTTGAGTAAAACATTTCAATTTTTATAATCTTAACAACTGACAATTTTTTTTTACCAAATTCACAATAAAACTATTGTAATTTAGAGCAGTTTCAATTAGTAATGTAGAGATAAAGATTTAAGAAAAATCCAGACTGGTCTCTTAATTTTTTTCCGGGGCTGTTTATCTATATCATATAATCAATGTACTATCTATGATAACAACTGCCATACAAAATAAAAACGTTTTTATATATACAGCTCTGTAAAAAATAAGAGACCAGTCTGGATGTTTCCACAATTTTCATCTCTATAACCTATATTTTATCAAACAAAGTATTAACCCTAAGAACATGAAATAAAAGTTGATGACACTTATTGGAATTCTTTTGTAAAATGTCTATTAAAGGTGCTCCAAGACGCTTTCAGAGTGTGTTAATTCTAGCGCCCCCATTGGACAAAAGCGGTAGTGTTTTTTACCACGCCAGCTGTTGTTCCTGGGTGAGCGTATACCCATGACGAAGGCATTAAGAAAAACTATGTAAAAATAGCATTCTTTTAGCACTGATGGTCTCGTTTGCTGTTACATGTAATTTATGATCATCAGAGGAAAAATGAGACTGTTTCAGAAATATATAAATATTTAAAAAGCTGGTAGTCTCAGAAGTCCACATTTTCCTTGGTGTTGTTGCTGGACTTGAATCATAAACATATAGCGCCTTGCAAAAGTATTCATACCCTTTGAACTGTTCCACATTTTGTAAAGAAGAATGGGCAAAAATGTCAGTCTGTAGATGTGCAAAGCTGGTAGAGACGTACACCAATAGACTTGCAGCTGTAATGGCAGCGATGGGTGGTTCTACAAAGTATTGACTCAGGGGGGCTGAATACTTTTGCACGCCACACTTTTCAGTTTTTGATTTATAAAAAAAAATGTAAAACCATGCATCATTTCATTCCACTTCACAATTATGCGCCACTTTGTGTTGGTCTATCACATAAACAATCCCAATAAGATAAATGTACATGTGTGGTCGTAATGTGACAAAATGTGGAATAGTTCAAGGGGTATGAATACTTTAGCAAGCCACTGTATGTCGTGTCCTCATAAACTCTGCTGAAAACAGAGACATTACAACAGCCTGCAGTAATACATGGAGCCTTGTCACCGTATCATAAAGCTTTCAGGTTTTATTCTGTTAATGTTTGACTTCAGTTGTTGGTTCCAAAGTCTCGAGCTGCTCTGGGATCACATTCTCTTAAAGCTATAGTGCGTAACTTCTGTCGCCCCCCATGAGTAATTACAACAACACTGTCGGGGCATACATGAGGTAAAGCCTTCAGTGATGGCACATGGATTTTATACCTTCTGCTGTTCGTCCAGGTTTGTTTTCTCAGCAGTATAGAAACAACAACTGAAACATTTCTTGGGCTCTTCTTGGGATTTTTCTGAGCTCCTGCACCAGTGTAAGGGGGGGAGGGGTGGGAGGGCACCAGTTTGTAAACGCTGCCATACTGAGAAATACAGAGAGAGTTTTGTGGAGCTGATAATAGGCTTAATCAACTTTGTGTCAACTCGTTTGGCTGATGGCTTGAATGTAACCGATAACCACTTTAATGAACACTTGAGTAGATGAACACAGAGGGCGGAGACTGTGTGTGTGTGTGTGTGTGTGTCTTTAAAGGCGGAGACTGTGTGTGAACCAATACACCTTTTGAGACTCCGTGCTGTCAGTGACATGTTTGTTCTCTCTTGAAGAAGCTGATAGATTTCTCCTTCACTGATCAGATCCACGCAGATGATGCTCCCCTTCAGAAGGTATGTGTGTGTGTGTGTGTGTGTGTGTGTGTGTGTGTGTGTGTGTGTCTGTGAGTGTGTGTGCGTAACGTAACCAACAGTTTGCATGTTGTCTCAGTCAGCTATTATGTGTTAAAGGGATAGTTCAGTATTCATGTGGTTGTATTCTGCATTTATCTTATGTTACAAATGTGCATGTATGTCTGTGTTTATGTTGGTGGAGGGGAGGGATTTACGGACAATCTGTGTACAGAGTGCATATCGTCGAATCCCCATCCCAAATAAAAAGATGATGAAAAAAAGAAGTTATTTAGGCTTATGTGTTACATGGGGGTCTTGTGCTGGTAAAATCAAATAAATACAAAAACTAGCCACTGGGAGAACCAAGCCTCCGATTGGGAGATGGCTTTAGAATGCTTTAGTTTAGTTTAGTTTATCTATTCAGCACATTAACATTAATGGTGCAAGGAGGGAACGAGGCCCAATGGGCTTGTACAAGAGCTCCACCCCTGTCAACAATCACAATCAAATCATATTTATAAGGTCTGTCTTGGAATATGGTGATTTGTTGTGTATGCATACCTCTGTTCAGTGTCTTAATATGATTGACTCGGCGTACCATTCTTCCCTGAGATTCAACTGTAAGGCTCGGACTCACCACTGCCAGTTGTGCTCTCGGGTAGGATGGCCTGCTTTGTCCACTCGTATAAATAAATGTGCAGTATTGCCTTATAAATTCATAAGGCGATACTTGGTGTGCTACCTAGCTATGTATGCTCCATTATCATGTGGAAAAGTGCTGGTCCACACTGTTTACGTTCACAGGACTTGGTGTTGCTTTCTGTCGCCAATGTGCGGACAGAACAGGGTAAAAAGGCTTTTGTGTACTCTGCCCCCACTGTGTGGAATACGCTGCAGAAAGACCTAGGACTTGTTGAATTCATTTCGTTAAATGCTTTTAAGTTGAAAAAGAAGGACATTGAGCTAGACTCTCTAAGATGTCAGTGTTTTAAATAGGTTTTTTTCCCCAGTTACAGAAATGGGTCTATTAGGTTGTTGCAGTGTGAATTGATTTGCTTTGTTTTAGTGCTATTTTAATTTGGTCCCTGTGTGTTTGTCTGTAACTGTGGTCCATTGTGCTGCTGCCTGTCTGGACCAGGTCACCTCTGAAAAAGAGATTTTTAATCTCAATAGGTTTTCCTCCTGGTTAAATAAAGGTTAAAAGAAATAAATAAAGGCGAACAAATAAACGTTAGAAAATAAGGAGACAAAGATTTAAATAACACTATCTGTAAAGAAATAATATATCAAATATTATTATGAAGAAGTAGGATTTAAAATGTGTAAGATTTAAAATAGTATTAGATGAAATGTATAAGAATGTAGGACAAACCAACCTAGTCTTTTTACAACATTAATTTCCTTTAATGAAATATCGCACTAATGCACAACAACCATGCTCATCAAATGTTCAGTCACTTCTTTCCCACAATAATGTATTGTTCACATAATGTCTTTATTCAGACAGAGTTGACTCCAACATTCATTCTGTTAATTATTCCTTTCACTGTGTGATAAACAGTAAAGGTTTTCAACGTGGAGCATCAAGGTTCAAGGCTCTCATCATAAAGTAATAAAACTTCGGTAACACTTTATAATAACTATCCGTTGTAACTCGTTAATAGATCATTAGTAAACTCTTAATTAATGATTATTAATGATTTGTTAAGTGTTTGTTAGCAGTTTGTTAAGGATTTATAACAATGGTAGATAGTTAATATCTTAATAATTGAATCAGTTCATCTGGGAGGTAATCCGAGATACCGACGAGGCTGAAATAGGCTATAGACAATACACAGTGCATGGGCAACTGAGGGCAGCCCCATTTTCAGATAGTTTTAAATAAACTCAATACACACTGTGCATGCCATGGACTTGAACGTGACGTGATCAGTTAATCTCGGATTACCTCCCAGATGAATTGATTATTAAGCTATTAACTATCTACCATTGTTATAAATCCTTAACAAACTGCTAACAAACACTTAACAAATCATTAATAATCATTAATTAAGAGTTTACTAATGATCTATTAACGAGTTACAACGGATAGTTATTATAAAGTGTTACCAAAACTTCAGTACAGTCGTCTCCATCATCCAACACTGGTTAAAGGGCAACAGACAAACAGTGATCAGATCTTTTCTCTATTCTATATATTGTTAAATCACAAACAATAAACAACAAACAGGCACACACTGTAATTTCCTCTTTTTTTTCTCTCTCTCTGTCACACACACACACGCAGACACAGGCATACACACACACACACACACACACACACACACACACACACACACACACACACACACACACACGCAGACACACAGACCGGACGTATATGAAATGACAGGACGGTGACTGCGGGTTTGCCCGTAGCCTACTGTTATTTGGTCTAAATATAATATTATAGAAGTGGGGCTGTATGAGCATATTTGTGAGTTTCCTTATGGAGATGGTGATCAGTCACAGAGACACAGTTTCTGTTGGAAATTTTCAATGAACAACAAGTGAAACATTTCATACTTTTGACTAGCTGTGTAGGCACGTAGGTGCGTTGGGCGCACCTTTAGAAAACAGAAAAACTCTGCTGGACCTCTGACTCAGAGCACAAAGCTCCTTTATCTAATCTGAGTCCAGTTCTTCATACAATGTCTTTGTACACTTTGCAGCAGGTTTGTACTTGGTTATTAATGTCAGGCGTTCCTATTTGTTCTTTTTCTATTTGTTGGTAGGAAATGATTGAATCCATGGTCACTTAAAGACCTACTGCACCGGTGGAAATATGAAGGTGTATTGAACTCTGAGATCCTGTGTAGTATAAATTTGCAATTTATTTTTAAATTGGTTCATCCTAGCCTGAGAAAAGGCAGAAAGAGTGTTTTATGGTCTCACTGTCTAACCCTACATTTTCGCATGCGTGATGTCAAAGATTCCTATCAAGTGGATGATGTGGGTTAACAAATACAAACATTATTATCACCTCAGCCACACAATACAAATGTAAATTGATCATATTGAGTCCCTCCATAAAATGTCAAAATATAGTTAAAAAAATGTATGACTATGACAGGATATTAGCAGGTGAATCTAGAAATAGAAAACATTTAGCAAACTAAATAAACTCTAAACATCCAGAACAAAGAAATGCATAGACTCAATAGACAGGTCACTCAGACAGAATATAATGAACCTGAAGCTTATGAAATTCAGTTTATCTGGTAAAATCAAGATGAAGAATCCAAAATAAACATCCAGACTAAAGTTCAGCAAACCTCCCTGTGCATCATGTGTGTGCTGAGCTGCAGCATCATGGCGCCATCTAGTGGCCTGATAGTAGAAGTACAGCTGCTGATGGAAGCTTCCTCAGTCTCACACTGTCTGACTGTGTAAGGTCTGTGTTGTCAAAATGAGTACGCGTAGGATGTTAGTATGGCTTTCTGAACACAGCCTTTGACTGCATTCACTGATATGATGCAGAGAATATGAGATATAAGCTCACTGGAGGAGCAGCTGATACTTTAGTGATTGCCACCCATTTGTTTTGTCTTGTACCCCTTGAGCTAGTTTCTATGCCAAAAGTACCCAAAGACCCTTATGGTATATTAAACCATTTCTAACTGGCTGGATGGTGTTTTGTCCACCCAACGGAGCCTTGGAGGCAGCACTAAACCTAACCCTAACCTTGCTGCCTCCAAGGCTCTGTAAGGAGGACAGAACACCAAACACAAGACCCATGTGGAATGATTTGCCTAAATTCGTCCTTAGAGTATATACTGAACCATTTCTAACTGTAGCGAATCCAACGGCTCATTAATGTTAATCCTTTGTACAACTCTGCCTTAATATAACACCATTTACACTTAACATTGACTATTTATGTGGGTGAAAAAACAACAACATTTTAATCCCTTATATTTCTATGTCCCCCCTGCAATACCCTTAACTACCCCAAGGGGTCTGCATAGCCCTGGTTGGGAACCACTGCTTTACAGGACTAGTGATGGAAAGGTGGATTTCAGTTGATGTTGATGTGTTTTCTCTCCAGGTGAAAGTGTGTGTGAAGGTGTGGGCTCTGCTATGGATCAGAGTGAGGACAGAGAGGAGGGAGGGGAACATGGCGGCCAGACCAAAGCTCAGAGGTGACATGAGGATCTCTAACTGTCCATGACTCAAATCACTGCACCATCATTATTCACTCTCAAAGCTCTTTGTGTGTGTGTGTGTGTGTGTGTGTGTGTGTGTGTGTGTGTGTGTGTGTGTGTGTGTGTGTGTGTGTGTGTGTGTGTGTGTGTGTGTTGTGTTCTACATTACTTCATTAATCAATTAATTTGAAAGTTCTTGTATTCAGACTATATTAACTCTAAGGACCTCGACTTGTTTCCACTTATAAACTTCCTGAAGTCTTCCTCGGAGGCGTCAGCTGTTGATGCATCATCATCATCATCATCATCATCATCTTCAACTGCTTATCCGGAGTCGGGTCGAGGGGCAGCAGCTTGAGCAGGGAACCCCAAACTTCTCTTTCCCTTCCCCACATTGACCAGCTCTGACTGGGGGATCCCGAGGTCTTCCCAGAGTGGAGATATAATCTCTCCACCTAGTCCTGGGTCTTCCCCAAAGTCTCCTTCCAGCTGGACGCTCGTGGAACACATCTCCCACGGAAACGAGTCCGACTTACTACCAAGAACCCGGACACAGCTCTCACCTTGAGCGTACAGAGATTGGATGGCCGTGAGAAGGGACCCCCCACCCCATACCGCTCGATGACCCCCCATCAGCCTCCAGCTCTGCCTCCAACATAGAGGTTGTGTTAGTTAGATTCAGGAGTTCCTCAAAGTGCTCTTTCCACCGGCCGACCACCTCCTCAGTTGAGGTCAACAGCGTCCCATCCTTACTGTACACAGCTTGGATGGTTCCCCGCTTCCCCCTCCCGGTCTTCCAGAAACACTTCGGTGCCGACCGAAAGTCCTTCTCCATGGTTCCTCCGAACTTCTCCCACACCCGCTGCTTTGCCTCTGACACGGCAGAGGCTGCAGCCCTTCAGGCCTGTCGGTACCTTGCAACTGCCTCTGGAGTCCCCGGGGATTACATATCCTTCCTCCTTCTTCAGTCGGACGGCTTCCCTGACCAGCGAGGTCCATCACAGTGTTTGAGGGTTACCGCCCCTTGAGACCACAGCTCCTCGCTGCGGCGTTTTGAACATCGACCACTTGGGTTCAATGTCCCCAACCTCCACAGGGATGCCAGGGGCGACCCTCTCGTCCACCGTAGTAGCGCCCAGCCAGGGGCTCGTGAGTATCGCCGCACCGGCCCGGCGCCTCACACCATGGGCAACTCCAGAGAAAAATAGGGTCCAACCCCTATCCAGAGGTACGGTTCCAGAGCCGAGACTGTGGAGGTAAGCTACCTGTATGGCAGCCCACCTGACCCCAAAGGGTTAAGCCCCACCAGATCTAATTAGTAGCGCTCTACCTCCCGCACCAGTTCCGGCTCCTTCCCCCACAGCGAGGTGACGTGTCCCCAAAGCCTCTGCCGCCCGGGTCTGGTCCTCCCCCGCCCTTCACTGCCCCAACGTAGCTTCTTCGGGCAGTGCCTGGCCGGGCCCCGTGGCAGACCCGGCCACCAGACGCTAGCAGACGGGCCCCCTTTCTGGGCCTGGTTCCATACAGGGGGCTCGGGCTTCCTCCGGGCAGGGTCTCTCCTCCTCTAACTTGTTTTTTTTAGTCGGTCCCTCACCTGAGACACTTTGCCTTGGGAGACCAGGAGCACTAGGCTCCAGAAAACACAGCCCTCAGGTTCATAGGGACACAAACCTCTCCACCACCATAAGGTGATGGTTACCCGAGAGGTTGGTGCGTCATGTCAGACGATTTTATGCTTTCCTGCTGTCCATCAATTTACTGACTACTACTAAAAGTTAATACTAGTCTGTCTACAAGAATATTCAAGTTAATTTATCACATTAGACTTAATGAATCTTTTTGGATTAATTTGTCAATGCGTTCTTTTTTACAGGATCAATCAGAGACCAGACTCTCCTGGACCTGGAACCAGCTGTTTGTCCTTCAAGAGTGACCACTCAAAACGTGGTTTAATTGAGTTTAAAGGACAACAACCGTCCGCTGCAGAGAGGTAAACTGTTACTAACATTTAAATATCACTGATTCATGTCTTAACTGTTTGTTTATTTTCAGTTTTTTATTTAAATTTGTCTTCTTAATAAATGTTGTTAGTCTTAAATTTAGTATAGAGGTCTATGTTTATACTGGACTCAATAGACTACTTATTCTATAATTTAGGGGGACTCTGGGGTCTTGTATGTTTTTACTACAGGGCTAATGATCAATCTATACCAGAGGGAGGGCAAGATTTCCAACATAAAACACTTTAAAAAGGCTCAGAGTTTACATGAGGATCTCTAACTGTCCATGACTCAAATCACTGCACCATCATTATTCACTCTCAAAGCTGTGTGTGTGTGTGTGTGTGTGTGTGTGTGTGTGTGTGTGTGTGTGTGTGTGTGTGTGTGTGTTCAACAGACCAGACTCTCCTGGACCTGGACCCAGCTGTTTGTCCTTAAAGAGCGACGACTCAAAAGATTATTTTCTTGATTTTAAAGGACAACAGACGTCTGCTGCAGAGAGGTAAACTGTTGATAACATTTAAATATCTCTGATTCATGTTTTTACTGTTTATTTTCAGCACGGTTCTCCTCACGTTAATTTATATTCTCACATGTGAAAGCTGCTCAGTGTAACCGGTCTTCAACCTTTGGCTTTGATTCAACATTGGACCTGGTTTGGTCAAATATGTACACTCAACAAAAATATAAACGCAACACTTTTGTTTTTGCTCCCATTTTTCATGAGATGGACTTAAAGATCTAAAATTCATTCCAGATACACAATTGTACCATTTCTCTCAAACATTGTTCACAAATCTGTCTAAATGTGTGATAGTGAGCACTTCTGCTTTGCTGAGATAATCCATCCCACCTCACAGGTGTGCCACATCAAGATGCTGATCTGACATCATGATTAGTGCACAGGTGTGCCTTAGACTGTCCACAATAAAAGGCCACTCTGAAATGTGCAGTTTTGTCTCACAGCAAAATGCCACAGATGCCACAAGCATTGAGGGAGCGTGCAATTGGCATGCTGACAGCAGGAATGTCAACCAGATCTGTTGCTCGTGCATTGAATGTTCATTTCTCCACCATAAGCCGTCTCCAGCAACTTCGCACAGCCATTGAAGAGGAGTGGACCAACATTCCACAGGCCACAATTGACAATCTGACAAACTCTATGCGAAGAAGATGTGTTGCACTGCATGAGGCAAATGGTGGTCACACCAGATACTGACTGGTTCTGAGTCCCCAGACCCCCAATAAAGCAAAAAAATGCACATTTCAGAGTGGCCTTTTATTGTGGACAGTCTAAGGCACACCTATGCACTAATCATGATGTCAGATCAGCATCTTGATGTGGCACACCTGTGAGGTGGGATGGATTATCTCAGCAAAGCAGAAGTGCTCACTATCACACATTTAGACAGATTTGTGAACAATGTTTGAGAGAAATGGTACAATTGTGTATCTGGAATGAATTTTAGATCTTTAAGTCCATCTCATGAAAAATGGGAGCAAAAACAAAAGTGTTGCGTTTATATTTTTGTTGAGTGTATTTTGTCGCACTTTAAAAAAAATAGTTAAAGGGCATTTTGGGACTGCAGGAACCATTTGAAAGTTGCTCAACAATTCTCTCCTCCTCTTTAAATCAAACCCATAAATAGCAAACATCGCTCTGACAACAGCCTCCTCCATCCCCTTAATGGTGTTGTCCGTTCCCCTCAAAAAACGTTCCTAAAACTGTGTGGTCCCAAAACACATAATGAAACAGAGCTCAGCATTCAAGCCACTCAACAATCATTATTCACTCTCAAAGCTCTATGTGTGTGTGTGTGTGTGTGTGTTGTGTTCAACAGACCAGACTCTCCTGGACCTGGACCCAGCTGTTTGTCCTTCAAGAGCGACGACTCAAAAGATTATTTTCTTGATTTTAAAGGACAACGCCCGTCTGCTGCAGAGAGGTAAACTGTTACTAACATTTAAATATCACTGATTCATGTTTTTACTGTTTATTTTCAGCAGGGTTCTGAAATGCTCAGTATAACTACTGTGTTCTGGTTGAAGTGCAGATTAATTACTGTTTCCAGTTCAGTTTGGTTTGGTTTGGCACGCAATCATTTGCATTTCTACTTTGAACATTTCTGAAGTCAACCAAAATAACCTTACCGTATGTATTCATAATAATAATAATAATGGATTGGATTTATATAGCGCTTTATTCCCTAAGGACTCAAAGCGCTTACAGGGTTCCAGCTTAAATTCATTCACACACAGTCATACCGGTTGTGGTAAACTACGAAAGTAGGCTGCCATTCTGCGCCAACGGCCCCTCAGACCACCACCTCAAACATACAGCAGTAATAAACATTCACACCAGGCAAGGTGGGTGAAGTGTCTTGCCCAAGGACACAACAACCATGACACAGGTGGCCGGGTGGGGATCGAACCGCCAACCCTTTGATCATTGGTCAACCAGCTCTACCACCTGAGCCACGGTCGCCCCGTGAATCAGGTCTCTTTGTTGCTTTTCCCCAGGAGTCCGCCTTTGCCCCAGGCCGTTCTTGGGTCTGTCCTCAACCCCAGACATGATGTGAACTAATTCTTCATGGTTTCTCCACAGAGTCGACCAGGAGATCTCAGAGGTTCCCAGTGGTCGCTCTGCCCAGCAGCATCAAACACACCTGGACTCAATATTCAGGGTCTGTACATGTACAACAACTTATTTCCATCTGTTCTGTTCACAACTACCTCCATGTTTAACTGTTTAGACCAGTGGACTGTCTGTCCAACATGGATCTGATGTTTGATTCATGATTTTAGTTTGATCGTGTCGTTCATATAATATTCTGTTCCAGTTGCTGGAGGAAAACATCGTCACGTTTGTGAAGAAGGAGCTGAAGAAGATGCAGAAGCTTCTGAGTCCAGATTACCCAGAATGCTTAGAGGGTCAGAGTGAGGATGAGGAGCAGAGCAGCAGCAGAGAGGCATTTCTGAAGATCACACTGGACTTCCTGAGGGGAATGAAGCAGAAGGAGCTGGCTGACCTTCTGTGGAGCAGTAAGAGGATTTCTCTAAAGGTTTATGTTTGTGTGCATTAGGGCGGCAGTGGCGAAGTGGGTAGGGAGATCGCCTCTGGAGTGCAGGGTCGGAGGTTTGATTCCCCCGTCTCCCCGCCACATGTCCAAGTGTCCCTGAGCAAGACACTGAACCCCAAATTGCTCCCGATGGTTCAGAGAGCGCCTTGCATGGCAGCTACTGCCATCGGTGTATGAGTGTGTGTATGAATGGGTGAATGTGGTAAGATATGAGTGTGTGTATGAATGGGTGAATGTGGTAAGATATGAGTGTGTGTGTGAATGGGTGAATGTGGTAAGATATGTAAAGCGCTTTGGGGCTGAGAAAATCGGCTAAAAAGCGCTATATAAGTCAAGTCCATTTACCATACATATTTTCATCATGAATCTTTGATATTATTTATACTGTTGACTCTTGACTCGTTCTTATCTCGTGTGTATTCATTCAGGAACCATGGCTCCATTGTGTCAGCGAGAACTCAAGTCCAACCTGCAGAAGAAGTTCCAGTGTGTGTTTGAGGGGATCGCTAAAGCAGGAAACCAAACCCTTCTGAATAAAATCTACACAGAGCTCTACATCACAGAGGGAGGGACTGGAGAGGTCAATGATGAACATGAGGTCAGACAGATTGAAACAGCATCCAGGAAACCACACAGACCAGAAACAACCATCAGACAAGAGGACATCTTTAAAGCCCCACCTGGAAGAGATGAACCAATCAGAACAGTGATGACAAAGGGAGTGGCTGGCATTGGGAAAACAGTCTTAACACAGAAGTTCACTCTGGACTGGGCTGAAGATAAAACCAACCACAACATACAGTTCATATTTCCATTCACTTTCAGAGAGCTGAATGTGCTGAAAGAGAAAAAGTTCAGCTTGGTGGAACTTGTTCATCACTTCTTCACTGAAACCAAAGCAGCAGGAATCTGCAGCTTTGAAGAGTTCCAGGTTGTGTTCATCTTTGACGGTCTGGATGAGTGTCGACCTCCTCTGGACTTCAACAACAATGAGATCCTGACTGATGTTACAGAGTCCACCTCAGTGGATGTGCTGCTGACAAACCTCATGAGGGGGAGACTGCTTCCCTCTGCTCGCCTCTGGATAACCACACGACCTGCAGCAGCCAATCAGATCCCTCCTGACTGTGTTGGCATGGTGACAGAGGTCAGAGGGTTCACTGTCCCACAGAAAGAGGAGTACTTCAGGAAGAGATTCAGAGATGATGAGGAGAAGGCCAGCAGAATCATCTCCCACATCAAGAAATCACGAAGCCTCCACATCATGTGCCACATCCCAGTCTTCTGCTGGATCACTGCTACAGTTCTGGAGGATGTGTTGAAGACCGGAAAGGGAGGAGAGCTGCCCAAGACCCTGACTGAGTTATATATACACCTTCTAGTGGTTCAGGCAAAACTGAAGAACGTCAAGTATGATGGAGGAGCTGAGACAGATCCACACTGGAGTCCAGAGAGCAGGAAGATGATCGAGTCTCTGGGAAAACTGGCTTTTGAGCAGCTGCAGAAAGGAAACCTGATCTTCTATGAATCAGACCTGACAGAGTGTGGCATCGATATCAGAGCAGCCTCAGTGGTCTCAGGAGTGTTCACAGAGATCTTTAAAGAGACGAGAGGACTGTACCAGGACAAGGTGTTCTGCTTCATCCATCTGAGCGTTCAGGAGTTCCTGGCTGCTCTTCATGTCCATCTGACGTTCATTAACTCTGGAGTCAATCTGATGTCAGAAGAACAAACAACCTCCCAAGAATCTGCAGAGACACACTTCTACCAGAGTGCTGTGGACAAGGCCTTACAGAGTCCAAATGGACACCTGGACTTGTTCCTCCGCTTCCTCCTGGGTCTTTCCCTGCCGACCAATCAGAAGCTCCTCAGAGGTCTGCTGACACAGACAGGAAGTTGGTCAAAGACCATTCAGAGTCTCCTCAGAGGTCTGCTGACACAGACAGGAAGTAGCTCACAGACCAATCAGGAAACAGTCCAGTACATCAAGAAGAAGATCGAGGATTCTCCCTCTGCAGAGAAAAGCATCAATCTGTTCCACTGTCTGAATGAACTGAACGATCATTCTCTAGTGGAGGAGATCCAACAGTCCCTGAGATCAGGAAGTCTCTCCACAGATAAACTGTCTTCTGCTCAGTGGTCCGCTCTGGGCTTCATCTTACTGTCATCAGGAAAAGATCTGGACGTGTTTGACCTGAAGAAATACCCTGCTTCAGAGGAGGTTCTTCTGAGGCTGCTGCCAGTGGTAAAAGCCTCCAACAAAGCGCTGTACGTAGGATTTATTCACCAATAAATACTGCGATATTTTAACTGAAACAGACTGAGTGGCTCAGAGAGAAGCTGTGAAGCTCTGTCCTCAGTTCTCAGCTTCTCCTCTAGTCACACTGTAAACTGGAAACTCTCAGGTCAGATTATCAACCTGTTCAACTGATGACCATTTAACATCTGATTTACATTAACAAGTTTTAACCTTTTAATCTTTGTCTGCAACGATCATTCATCAAAAGCTCTTTAATTAAACTTCTCTCAGGTCAGATTAAGTTGCAGTTTGTCTCCATTACATTTAACAGCCTCTCATCAGGGTTTAGGAATTTCTCCTGAAAACATTTCAAAATTCAAAGAACAGAAAATAGAATTTTCCAGTGTATTTAGTTCTTGTTAGGATTCACACATTGTATAACAGGAAATTATAAACTACATAAAATAAAAAAAGGCGGACAAGAAACTAATTTTATGTTTGGTAATCATACATGAATTTACAAACGATTCTGATTATAAATATGGTACATAGAATCATCAGAAGTCCAGACTCGACATACTAACAAATATGTTTCTCACTCCTTGTTCATTATTTAGTCTCGGCAATATTTTAACTAAAAAAATAAACAATGTATTACTATTTACCTTTCTGTTGTAACCTTTTAATCTTTGTCTGCAACAATGATTTATCAAAAGCTCTTTAATTAAACTTCTCTCAGGTCAGATTAAGTTGCAGTTTGTCTCCATTACATTTAACAGCCTCTCATCAGGGTTTGAGAATTTCTCCTGAAAATATTTTCAAATTCAAAGAACAGAAAATAGAATTTTCAAGTGTATTTAGTTCTAGTTCGGATTCACACATTGTATAACAGAACATGTTAAACTAAATACATTTAAAAAAGGCGGACAAGAAACTAATTTTATGTTTGGGATTCATGCATGAATTAAAATAAAAACTATTCTGATCATATACTATACGTTATATAGAATAATCAGAAGTCCAGACTCGACATACTAACAAACATGTTTTTCACTCCCTCTTGTTCATTATCTCGTCTCTGCGATTTTTTAACTAAAAAAACAAGTTTTTTTTTTTTCTATTTACCTTTCTGTTGTTTCTCTAGACTGAGTGGCTGTAAACTCTCAGAGAGAAGCTGTGAAGCTCTGTCCTCAGTTCTCAGCTCCTCCTCTAGTCTGAGAGAGCTGGACCTGAGTAACAACGACCTGCAGGATTCAGGAGTGAAGCATCTGTCTGCTGCACTGCAGAGTCCACACTGTAAACTGGAAACTCTCAGGTCAGATTATCAACCATTTCAACTGATGACCATTTAACATCTGATTTACATTAACAAGTTAACCTTTTAATCTTTGTCTGCAACAATGATTTATCAAAAGCTCTTTAATTAAACTGCTCTCAGGTCGGATTAAGTTGCAGTTTGTCTCCATTACATTTAACAGCCTCTCATCAGGGTTTGAGAATTTCTCCGGAAAATATTTCAAAATTCAGAGAACAGAAAATAGAATATTCCAGTGTATTTAGTTCTAGTTAGGATTCATACATTGTTTGACAGAACATTATAAACTAAATACATTAAAAAAAGGCTGAAAAGAAACTAATTTCATGTTTGGTAATCATACATGAATTTATAAACGATTCTGATTATAAATACATCATCATCATCATCATCATCTTCAACCGCTTATCCGAAATCGGGTCGCGGGGGCAGCAGCTTGAGCAGGGAACCCCAAACTTCTCTTTCCCGGGCCACTTCAACCAGCTCTGACTGGGGGATCCCGAGGCGTTCCCAGGCCAGCGTGGAGATATAATCTCTCCACCTAGTCCTGGGTCTTCCCCGAGGCCTCCTCCCAGCTGGACGCTCCTGGAACACCTCCCTAGGGAGGCGCCCTGGGGGCATCCTTACCAGATGCCCGAACCACCTCAACTGGCTCCTTTCAACGCAAAGGAGTAGCGGCTCTGCCCCGAGTTCCTCACGAATGACTGAGCTTCTCACCCTATCTCTAAGGGAGACGCCAGCCACCCTCCTGAGAAAGCCCATTTCGGCCGCTTGTACCCGCGACCTCGTTCTTTCGGTCATTACCCAGCCTTCATGACCATAGGTGAGGGTAGGAACAAAGATCGCCCGGTAGATCGAAAGCTTTGCCTTACGACTCAGCTCTCTTTTCGTCACAACAGTGCGGTAAAGCGAGTGCAAAACTGCCCCTGCTGCTCCGATTCTACGGCCAATCTCACGCTCCATTGTTCCCTCACTCGATTATAAATACGTTATATAGAATAATCAGAAGTCCAGACTCGACATACTAACAAACATGTTTTTCACTCCTTGTTCATTATTTCGTCTCGGCAATATTTTAACTAAAAAAATAAACAATGTATTACTATTTACCTTTCTGTTGTCTCTCCAGACTGAGTGGCTGTAACCTCTCAGGGAGAAGCTGTGAAGCTCTGGCCTCAATTCTCAGCTCCTCCTCTAGTCTGAGAGAGCTGGACCTGAGTAACAACAAGCTGCAGGATTCAGGAGTGAAGCATCTGTCTGCTGCACTGAAGAGTCCACACTGTAAACTGGAAACTCTCAGGTCAGATTGTCAACCATTTCAACTGATGACCATTTAACATCTGATTTACATTAACAAGTTAACCTTTTAATCTTTGTCTGCAACAATGATTTATCAAAAGCTCTTTAACTAAACTGCTCTCAGGTCGGATTAAGTTGCAGTTTGTCTCCATTACATTTAACAGCCTCTCATCAGGGTTTAGGAATTTCTCCTGAAAATATTTTCAAATTCAAAGAACAGAAAATAGAATGTTCCAGTGTATTTAGTTCTAGTGAGGATTCACACATTGTATAACAGAAAATTATAAACTAAATGAATTTAAAAAAGGCTGACAAGAAACTAATTTTATGTTTGGTAATCATACATGAATTTATAAACGATTCTGATTATAAATACTGCACATAGAATCATCAGAAGTCCAGACTCGACATACTAACAAACATGTTTTTCACTCCCTCTTGTTCATTATCTCGTCTCTGCGATTTTTTAACTAAAAAAACAAGTTTTTTTTTTTCTATTTACCTTTCTGTTGTTTCTCTAGACTGAGTGGCTGTAACCTCTCAGAGAGAAGCTGTGAAGCTCTGGCCTCAGTTCTCAGCTCCTCCTCTAGTCTGAGAGAGCTGGACCTGAGTAACAACGACCTGCAGGATTCAGGAGTAAAGCATCTGTCTGCTGCACTGAAGAGTCCACACTGTAAACTGGAAACTCTCAGGTCAGATTATCAACCAGTTCAATTGATGACCATTTAACATCTGATTTACATTAACAAGATAACCTTTTAATCTTTGTCTGCAACAATGATTTATCAAAAGCTCTTTAATTAAACTTCTCTCAGGACGGATTAAGTTGCAGTTTGTCTCCATTACATTTAACAGCCTCTCATCAGGGTTTGAGAATTTCTCCTGAAAATATTTTCAAATCCAAAGAACAGAAAATAGAATGTTCCAGTGTATTTAGTTCTAGTGAGGATTCACACATTGTTTGACAGAACATTATAAACTAAATACATTAAAAAAAGGCTGAAAAGAAACTAATTTCATGTTTGGTAATCATACATGAATTTATAAACGATTCTGATTATAAATACGACACATAGAATCATCAGAAGTCCAGACTCGACATACTAACAAATATGTTTCTCACTCCTTGTTCATTATTTCGTCCCTGTGATCTTTTAACTAAAAAAATAAACAATGTATTCAGGGTTTTTCCTGGCTCAGAATGGGCCTTTGGGGGGTCAGTACGCGACCGACTTTTTTTGGGGTCGCGACGGTAAAGGCAAACGGTTCGTGTATTTTAAGAGGGGTGTTGGGTTGGGAGAGGGGAGTTTCTGTCCAGCTCAAGAGCATTTCAGTCAGCCTGTCAATCACTGCGTTACCATGGAGCTCACTGACGCTTATGAAATCACAATAAACAACCTGTAGATATGAAGTCAAAATACTAATAATGACTAGGCCTACCTATTTAATACTTTAATTGTTTCTAATTGATCTAAACCATGGAAGAAGGTAGGGCTGCTCGATTATGAAAAAATCATAATCATGATTATTTTGAGTAATCACATTGTGTTATCACGATTATTAAAGACAGTAAATCATTGATTTAAGAACATTATGCATTTATTTTACTTTTAACAAGGTTTTTTTTCTAAAAACACCATGACTTTGGACTTTAAACAAAGGCCTAATTGAACTGAAAATAGGGAGAATAGAAATAGGCTAAATAAGTGAAACATATTTTTAATAATTTAATAAAGATATGTCAAAATAAAAATAACCAGTTGTAAATGGTGTTGATAGGGCACGTCTTTTGCTAGCATTGAATGTAAGGGCATGATTTATTTATGTCAAGGAGCAGGGTGGATAGGCAGTTGCATTGTAGTGTTGACAGTTGTGGTGGCAGGAGTTAAGGAGCTTTAAACTTCCTGTGTTTTTATTCATTGATTGCTTGGTCATAGACCACTATGACTCGACTTAAAGTGAATAAACAAATTGGTCGGGATGTTAAAAGGTGCAGATCAGGTCGTATATCATTTTCTTTCTCTCTCTCTGTCTCTCGGTCGCGTATGTCATGTTACTCGCGTGTCCGCGCGTGACAAATCTTGCACATTATTTTAGTTTGTTGTGAGTCTGAAGTGTTTTCAGACAACACAATTAGTTTTACCTTTATTCTCGTCATCTAGAAGTTTTTCAAAACACCCGGCAATGCGCAACATCTCCCTCGTACTCTCTGGACTAGCCGTTAGCGAAACTATCAGGTGAGGGAGGGGCCGAGCGGAGCTCACTGCTGAAAGGGTTTGCTGCATTTATAAGCCTGCATGCCCCGGCGAGCGGAACAATGATAGTTTAATAACGATTATCCCCGACCCGATTTATTTTTTTACAACTGAGATTGAGAGTAATATGACTGGGATGGCGCGGAAATGGAAACACATTTGGAGCCGTTTTAAGTAGATTTTTATTTATTTATCTAGTCTATATAAAAAAAAAACACTTTGGCGCTGAGGATTTTCCTTTGGGGGGGCGCTAAAATTCCTTTGGCGGGCGCCAACATTTTTTGAATGCAGGAAAAACCCTGTGTATTACTATTTACCTTTCTGTTGTCTCTCCAGGCTGAGTGGCTGTAACCTCTCAGAGAGAAGCTGTGAAGCTCTGGCCTCAGTTCTCAGCTCCTCCTCTAGTCTGAGAGAGCTGGACCTGAGTAACAACGACCTGCAGGATTCAGGAGTGAAGCATCTGTCTGCTGCGCTGCAGAGTCCACACTGTAAACTGGAAACTCTCAGGTCAGATTATCAACCAGTTCAATTGATAACCTATCAACATCTGATTTACATTAACAAGTTAACCTTTTAATCTTTGTCTGCAACAATGATTTATCAAAAGCTCTTTAATTAAACTTTAGCAGTTGTTTGTAGATTAAACTAATTAATTTAAAAAAACAGTTTTTATATCTTTCTCTCCTTTTCATTTTTATTGTTGAATTATTAAATACCAAAGATTATGTTTGACATTTATTATAAACGTGGCTCTAAAGTATTCAATCTGGACCGAAACATACCCAAACCAAACAAATGAAAACTCACCATTGTTTGTGTGTGTGTGTGTGTGTGTGTGTGTGTGTGTGTGTGTGTGTGTGTGTGTGTGTGTGTGTGTGTGTGTGTGTGTGTAGCAGACATGGGGGACTCGAGTCACATGACTTGACTCGAGTCAGACTCGAGTCGCAAATTTGAGGACTTGAGACTTGCTTGACTAACACTGATAAAAGACTCGACTTGACTTTGACTTGGTCTTCATGACTTGAGACTTGACTTAGACTTGAGACAGATGACTCGAAATGACTTGAATTTTTAAAAGTTAGATTACGTTGGAAATTATGTTTTATTTTGAAACATGATCGGGTGATCTTACAGCAATGCAGCGCGCTGCACTGACAAACAGCGTCAGCAGGTCAACACAGGAGCAGCAGTCATGGAGGCGGCTAGACCTTTCTTTATATGTCCATGGGCTAGACCAAGAGTAATTCACGTGAGCCTCCCACACACTTATAACCCAATCACAGTAAATATGTAGTGCCTTCTTCCCTTCCCTTTTCACATTGTAACGGCCCCGGGAAGTCTTGTAAAAGAAAACGAAAGTAACGAGCGTTTCCTGCTGCGCTGCTGCCTTGGTAACGCGTGCTTCCTTATCGAGCGCCCTTCCTCCACAGACTGTAGGCTTTATAACAGCATCTCTGTGAGACTAAACAGCCGATATGAATATGATGCAGTTTGACCTTCCACGTTCACCGGCTCCTTCCGACAGCTCACAGCCGCTGCCCCCGCACTGACAGCACAGCAAACTGCCCGTTATGACAGTTCGCCCCCCAGTATGAAACATAAATTAATCGGGATAAATCAAAATGTGATCCTGCCATAAAATAAAAGGTGATGTGATATTTTTGCCATAGCGCAGATCCTTGCCCTGTTTTATTTTAAATGCATTATGGGCATTAAGTGTCTGTTTTGTGTAAGTAGGCTATCTGATACTATTTGCATTTCTTGTTTTCCATGTTAAAAGTAAGCTACTTGAAAATTGAAAGTAGCCTAAATGTGGTTGAAAGAAAAGGAAATGTGCGGTGTTGATCATATGTGATAGATAAGGGGTTGCTATTGGATGCAGACATTATGAGATTCGGACCTGTAAGAACATTTTGTCAACTGGACCCATTTCAATTTTAGTTGAAGACCCCTCGGTCAGACCAAGAATAATTCAATTGTAGTTCAAGGATGATGTTGTCGATGACGGTATGAAGAAGAGAACTGTGGAATGCAGGTCTTTTAAATGTAGAAACTGGGTTAGATAATATGATTTTTGTATGACTTGACTTGTGACTTGCTTGACCTGAGCAATGACTTGACTTGTGACTTGCTTGATTCTCACCACAGTGACTTGGACTTGCTTGAGACTTGAAGGTTATGACTTGAGACTTGCTTGTGACTTGCACATTAGTGACTTAACTCCACCTCTGGTGTGTAGTCTGTCAGGTTGTTTGATCACAGAGGAAGGCTGTGCTTCTCTGGCCTCAGATCTGAGCTCCAACCCCTCCCATCTGAGAGAGTTGGACCTGAGCTACAACCATCCAGGAGCCTCAGGAGTGGAGCTACTGTCTGCTGGACGGGACGGTCCCCTCTGGAGACTGGACACTCTCAGGTATGAAGAGGCTGCTGTCAGTCTGATAGAGGAGGGAGAGCTGGAGACATTTTCTCATATGACCCTGACACACCAATTGTGTTTTTCTATATAGCTATATTTTTTTTTACGTTTTATTTATACAGGTAAATAAAATCCCATTGAGACCAGAGACTCTTTTGTCAAGGGAGAATTGTTACCATTCACAAACACATTCATTCACCGATAGCAGGCAAACTATCGGGAGCAATTTAGGGTTTAGTGTCTTGCTCAGGGGCACTTCTACGTGTGGCGGGGAGACAGGGGATCGAAACCACAGACCCTGTAGTTGAGGGTCGACTACACTTCGCCACATCAGTTCAGCACGGCAGTGCTTTGCATTTCCACTAGAGCAGGCAGGGGCGCAACTACCCACTTTCTGGAGGGTATGCAGACACTTAACACTTTACCCACACAACGTGTGTAGGTGTTTACTAAGAAAAACGTTAAAAAACAGCTCAGAAAAACGGTTAAAAGGGAAAAACCAGCTTGTTGATAACACTATTTCTCAAGTGAATGAGACAGAAAGGGCATTAAATAAGACAGAAAATAACTTAGAGCCTCAAATCTATCGCACCAAATTCCCTTACAATAAACTATTAAAGCGGCTCCGAGTAACATTTAAATATCTTTTAAACAGCCTCATGTTTCCTCTCATAATCATAAATTACCTTTAACAGCAAACGAGACCATCAGTGCAAAGAAATACGTTCTTATATAGTTTTTATTACTGCGTTTGGTCTGATCGCACACCCAGTCCGATTTTCGGTTCACGCGTGCATGTTCTATGGTCACATATCCGTCGCATATTGGTCGCAGATTTCAGTGTGGCGCAGGAACGCGATTTGAGAAGCTTATCCCTCCAGGTGAGGGAAGGGGAGCGGGAGCCTTGTTTGAGACAGTTGTTTGTCGTCATAATGACTGATAACGGGGCTGAACCATCAAAGAAAAAAAAGAAAATGCAATGAAGAAAAGCTAAAAGGCAGAGTGATAGGCGGGCGGGAGGGCGTTGCCAAGCAACGTGTATACAATTTCACAGGAGCGAATTAGACTACAGTGTTTACTCCTAAATGAATGAGCGGTTGGTACTAAAACAAAGTTTGCTTTGCTTCACCATCATCAGATAACCATTATCTGAAATAGTCATTATTTACAACAACATAAACACATTACCTTATCGTGATCCATACTAACTGCCGTCTCTCTTTCATTCGCTTTCTGTGAGGACACGGAATCTTTCAGTGGTTAGTGACACAGCATCAACTAATGCCAGTCAGTGCTACACACACACACCTGATTGCAATGAGTTGATGCTGTGTCACTAACCACTCTCACGGAGCTGAAAAGAGTCCGGTGCCCTCACACTTTCAACACACGGACATGCACTATATTGCTTCCTGATCATTTGAATCTCACACGCCCGGCACGAGCTATAGAAAACAGCTTCACGTCGTAAAAGTACTACCGCTTTTGTCCAAAGGGGACGCCAATGTGCCATGTTACTCGTAGTGGCTTTAAGATTGTGGCAAACAGGATTTTCATTATCATTGCTACACAACCATCAATCAAACAAACACATATATCTCTCTGTCTCTAGCTCTCTCTCCCTCTCTCTCTCTTTGTCTCTCTCTCTCTCTCTCTCTCTCACACACACACACACACACACAACTCAGTCGTGCGCTGGAAGGGTGCAACATATGATAATCGTGGGAAACAGGTGAGTGTGTTGTTTGGGCGCTGACCTGCTATAATCACTACACTACCATTCAAAAACTGTGACACCAGCAATAGTCAAAAACTTGAGGTGACACGTTAATCTGCAGTGACAATCCGCGAGTCGCGGCCGATAATCAGTGAGCATTAATCAATACAATCGGCCATATAAAACAAAGGTTGGCAAACTCTGTGTACTGTGTTTTTATTCATTCAACCACTTTGAAAAGCTTTTTTTCATCCACGCAATCTTTCTCCTTCTCAATCTTCCCGTTTTCTGTTTTGTGCCCAGAGAGCTTTCTTTTCTGCCTCTCCATCTGTAGGTCCCTGTCATCAGATGACGATGACACGATTCAAATGAAAGCTCTCGCGCTCCAGCGCATGCTCTAGAGGGGCGCCCACTGGAGCGCCTATAGTGTGGGGAGGAGGAGGCGAAGGAGCGGGGGGCGCCTTATGTGTGACGTGCCTCTGTTACTGATCATATCATTTACACAAACGCTGTTAAATACAGAGAAATGCCGACTCCAAATAATTTTCCCCTGATCGCCTTGGCACCCCTCTAGTGCGGCGCCCCTATGCGCCGCATAGAGTGCAAACCCACTTTGTGCGCCACTGACAGCAGGGCAACCTGTCTGTTAGTGTGCATTCGCCTGAAGATGCTCATGTTGTTCAATAAATGAATGAATTGATTCCACTGAGTTAATGAGGTATAGAAGCAGTGCCCTCCTTGCTGTTGAGTCATTGTATAGTTTTCTATTGTGTAACATCACCGCGACCAAAACGCTTGTTTGATGATCAAAACTGAAGCAAACCCTTAAAAAAAAGAAATGTGGGAGCTCTGGTGGTGTAGTGGATAGAGCGTGTACCATATTGGCTCCGGCCTTCGTTGCAGTGGTCGCGGATTCAAATCCGACCCGTGGACCTTTACTGCAGGTCATCCCCCCCCCCCCCCTCTCTCTCTCTCTCTCTCTGTCTCTCTGTCTCCCCATTTAAACTCTGTACTATCTAATAAAGCTTGAAAATGCAAAAAAATAATCTTAAAAAATTTTTTCAAGAAAAAGAAAAAATAAATAAATTAGGTATTATGTTATAAATATTAATATTGAACAAATAATCTCCTATAATTTGAAATATGTTTTCTTGATCTCAATCAATAAATCAAAATTAAAATGGGACCCCCCCCCCAACACACACACACACACATACCCCAGCCAAAAACAAGAATAGAGGAAATGCCAGGGGATGGTTTCAAATAAATGTTAAGGTATTAAATAATTAAAGTATAAAATATACAAAAGAATCAGTGAATAAAAATTCCAGTGAAAAGAGCCACAAGCTAATATAATGTCCATGTGTCCATGCTGAAAGAGCACATGCTGGTGTAACCCCCCCCCCCTCTCCTTTCAGGGTGGAGCCTGCTGGAGTCCAATGGCTGACACCAGGTCTGAGGAAGTGTAAGTGTGTTTATAATGTTCATAATCATCAAACTGTCAATCAATGAACAGATGATGGATTAATAACTGCTGCTGTGTTGTGTCTTTTTCTCTCCATCAGATTCCTGTGAACTCACACTGGACACAAACACAGTAAGCAGAGACCTCAAACTGTCTGACGACAACAACAGGAAGGTGACATGGGTGGAGGAGGAGCAGCAATATCCTGATCATCCAGAGAGATTTGACAGCTATCCTCAGCTGCTGTGTAGTAATGGTCTGACTGGTCGCCGTTACTGGGAGGTCGAGTGGAGAGGATTGGTTCATATATCAGTGAGTTACAGAGGAATCAGCAGGAAAGGAAACATTACAGACTGTGGGTTTGGAATGAATGATCAGTCCTGGAGTCTGAGCTGCTCTGATGGTGATGATGATCGTCTTTCTCGTGGTTACTGTGTCTGGCACAATAACAGATTAACATCCATCTCCTCCTCATCTGTCTCTAACAGAGTAGGAGTGTATGTGGACTGTCCTGCTGGCTCTCTGTCCTTCTACAGAGTCTCCTCTGACTCACTGATCCACCTCCACACCTTCAACACCACATTCACTGAACCTCTGTACCCTGGGTTTTTGTTCTTTTCACTTGGTGCCTCAGTGTCTCTGTGTTCACTGTAGGAGGGAGAGTCTCCAACTGAAACACACACACACACCCACACACACACACGTGTATTGCTCAAGGACACAATGGTAGAGATAGTGAACCTCTTTACCTTGGGCTTGGGTCCTCAGTGTCTGGTTCCTCAGTGTCTCTGTGTCGTCTGTAGGAGGGAGAGTCTGAACAGGATCACAGTGACAGAAATCTTTCAGGTTTTTGTAACAAATGAATCAGTTCATTGATTGAAACGATTCAACTGTCAGAGCCAAACATTAAGAAACATGATCGTACGTAGAGTTTGAAGAATGTTGAGATATTCTTTTACATACAGTATGAAGCTTTCATGTTTAGTTTGGCAGTAACATTGGTAATTAAAGAAGCTACGAGGAACTATTAGGTTCTGTTGATTCTAGCTGCACACGTTCATTGATTGAAGATATTCTGTAGTTTATTTGTTTGATCAGAAGGTGAAGTTTGAGGGATAGAAGAATCCACTGAGACCAGCTGAGGAGCTTATGGAGCAATCTTTATCGAAAACAAAGACTCAAGCCTCCAGTCAGTCTGGGATTTGGCCATTACCCAGTAACCAATCAGTATCTAGAAACATAGAAAGTGTCTGATTAGTGACGAGTGACTGTTGATAGTTAGCCTGCACCCTGCGTGGTAGCTGCTGCTGCTATCGGTGTATGAATGCGTGTGTGAATGGTGACGTGGGAATGGGAACAGGTCATACATTTACCTGTAGAAATAAAGGTTAAAAAAATAAAGGAACAGGTACATGAATGCAAAACCCAAAAAGGAAAGAAGAGCGCTACTAAAAACTAACTTCTCCTGCCTGCACATATATTTTAAACTAAAATGAGTTGTACTTCATACTGTCTACTTAACCATCCATTGTGTATGCGAGGTTCGTCGGACCGTTTACACTGAAGTACACAGAAGCAATGAAGAATTTAAAATCCTTATCGTTTGAAAAGACGCAATGCATTGTGGGGCGGTTGAGTAGGAAAAGTAACCTATCGATCCATATTGATCATCAGATTGTGCATTCTCTTTCCCTTTCCTCTGGAGTTAACTGGACGGTAAGATCGTCAAGAACAACTTCAGTCTGGATCAGAGAACTGATCAAACTCTTCAGACTGAACTGTGTGAGTGGGACATCGAGCTTCATTTCCCCGGATTGTGGATTGTTTCTCTTTTTCACAGATGGACTGTGAACCTGTGCGCCACTCGGCTGTGATGGTGTTTAACAACTAACTGAAGTATCTGTTGTAAATATAACATAATAAATAAAAAGACATAATAAAATATTTAGTTTGTTTTTCTCCATTTGTATTATAAACATATTCTCCTAACTGAATAAACAAACTTTCCTCACAGGAAAATGTGATCCCTGGAACACTGTTTGAAGTTAGAAAGTTAGAAAGCTTCCTGAAAAGTTACTGTTTCACTGTTGTTGTTTACAGCAGCAGGGCCCACAGTTTGGTTTACAAACATATTCTAGTCTTACGTTTGGTTCCAGGTTCCTCAAAATAATTTGATTTATGATGATAGAATTATTCAATACTAAGAATTACATGTAGAGAAAATATGTTTAGTAAACTAACTGCAGGCTCTGTGAATGTAAACAAACCGTCCTCCTCTGAAAACTACACAGTGCACCTTAAAGCCGGGAACACACCGCACTGGCCGCCTGCGGCGGTTGGCCGCGTGAACGCAGGAGGCTCGCCACTTGGTCATATTGGGCCATATTAATCTGCAGCGCCGTGTTCGCCGCACAAGCCTTCGATTCACGCTCCTCGATGACACAATTTCTACGCGCCGCAAATGGCCGCGTTCCCGATTCACGCGCCGCGCAAGCGCCCGCCGCCGATTATTGGGTGGACGCGCGGCCACGCGCTAGTACATTGACTTTGTATTTAATCTCGCCGCGCGGCCAGTGCGGTGTGTTCGCAGCTTTAAAAAGCTCATAATACATATTTAAAAAAAGCCAAAACACACGAGAAACGCTGCTTTTCACAATTTATTAACAAAATGATAAAATAAATAAATACAAATTGATCAAATGCTCCTAATATCAACTCCTCCCCCCATGTTGTCCCCCTACAGTATTTCCTAAACACTGCATACAAATAATTCATCACAGAAGAGAGAGAAGAGAGGCTCAATAATACAGAGGTATAGGAATCCCACCAGACCAGTCACAATGTCAGGCCAACCAAAGACACGTCCGGAACTAAAGTCAAAAAAATAAACAACATTCCTTTCCAAAATCATTATGAAAAAATACAAACAATTATACAAATATTCAGATTGTGTAAATAACCAAATTTACACATTATTATTTATTTATGTATTCAGCACACCAGGTGAACTTTTACTTTTTACCTTTTTTTCTTTTTTCTTCTTCATATCGCTACAATGGAAGATTAAAAAAGATTTCATCTTGGATTTTTTATTTTTTTAAGTATCATTTAATTTCAATTTTATTTTATTTTTTTGCACTGAACACCACATCCGCCCCCCCCCTCCCCTCCCCTCCCCTCCCCTCCCCTCCCCTCCCCTCCCCTCCCTTCCTCCCCAAAATGGAATCAGCTTTAGGATGAGGTAAGAAGCTCCAGGTGTGTCCAGTTGGGTCCGGACAAGATGGTTGAAACAAAACAGAAGGGAACGTTTACTATGATGTCATGTTTCAAATCGACAGAATACTAGAAGGCCACAATCATGACTTGATCGTTTTTTTTAAATAAAAAAATAAAAATAAAATAACATTGTACGGAAGAGCGTAAGGATCACAGGAGAGTTTTATTTTTCATTTTGCATTTTGAGAATAAAGTCGAAATATAATGTGGAAATTAAATTTGCAAAATTATTCTCAGAGCGCATAATGAAAAAAAAATAAAAATCCTACTCAAATTTTTTTCTCCTGTTTCCCAATTACTGTTCCATAAACATGTAACCAGATTGAACTACTTTACTGAATGCTTCCACCAACACAGGCTATAGATATATATCTAGAGAGGGGACGTGTGTTAAATGCATATAAGACTTATCAAACACAAGCTGCAGGACTTTCCCCCAGCTCGGTTTAAACACAGAAAATTTGAATTTCCCGAATGATATGCATCGACTATGTAAAAAGGCTTCAGAACTGAAATGCACATATGCAGAGTTCTTTGGATAAAATTCACTTTTAGATTTCGACTAAATAGAAACGGAGGACTTTTTTTAAAATCTAGAATACAACGACACAGTTTAGACATTAAGACTCGATCGACCCCCCGCCCCCCCCCCCACACACACAGCCCTGCACTGTAAAAATGGAATAAGTTGGAAACACTTAACATTTTCATCTGTCTGCACTAGATTATTATGAGTTGAGGCTAAAACTTTTAAGTTTGAAGGAAAACTGACAACATTTGAGCCTGAACCTAATAATTATCTTTAGTTGAGATAACTTAAAATGTATCCATTATATATAATGCATGAACATTTAAAATTTTGAGTTCTACATACTAAGAATTTCAAACAATTACGACCAAGTATTAGAGGCAAGTTAAGAATATTTTTCTAATTTATAATATTGAATATTTTTCTTTTGTAAAAATGTTACTCCCCAAAAAATTTTTTTTAACTTTTTGGAATTCTTGTTTGATAGCAGTCAGAACTTGGTGGTTACATTAAAATATGAATGATAAAGTTATCCCAACAAAATATAATTAGTTGGCTCAATTGTAGGCAGTTTTCCTTCAAACTTCAGCTTTAATTTAAGCCTAAAAACTCAAAAATCAAGTTCAGCCTTAAAAATTTGAGTTTTCCTAACATGTGCACTGGGATCCCAACAGTCAGCATGGTGCATTAGTCGTGTTCCAATCCAATTCTAAACCCCAAACCTTCGCAGCCCCTTTCCATTTAAAATAACATTTCCATTGTACCGCGGATAGCTACCGAAAACTGATCAACACCTTAACTGCACACGCGCATGTTTTGGCTTCTGGACTGCCGAGAATGTTCAAAGAAAGAAAAAAGGTGACTTGAGTTCCACATTAAAAACAGAAAACGTAAAAAAACAACAAAACAAACAAATGCATAATATTAAAAAAGGTCTTGACAAATATTCGTATAAAAAAATTGCATAAGAAGGCATGCGCTCCACAGACACTGACTTGACGGACAGATGTTGCTAAAATTGGTAAAATTGGGTCTTAAAAGTCGTCTGCCTGCCTGTCTGTCTGTCTGTCTGTCTGTCTGTCTGTCTAATCTGCCAGGGTGCAAGTTTACGTTTTGTTCACTTTCCAAATGCACACAGGCTCTCTGGCTCACACACGACCTAGTTTAGCAAAAACGTATCCCTCCTCCGAAAACACACAGAAGTAAACACAGCACAGAAAGAACGATGAACGAGTAAAAAATGGAAATAAACAAAAATATTGTTTCGATTTTGGAGCGTCCATGTTTTTTTTTTTTTCATTTATACATCTCTGATGATAATAATAATAATACTACTGGTCCCAACCAAAAAAAGTAAAAAGTGCATCACACAACAACTGGCTGTCATTTGGAACAATCCCTCTTTGCCAAAACAACCTCTGACCCTTCACCACACTGTAAAAAATTTAAATAAAAAGTTAGGCAAAGTCCAATATTTTCAAAGCAACTGAATTCACTAGATTTTTTAGCTTTGAGGCTAAAATGAAACTTCTTAAATTGTCAGGAAAACTGTTTACATTTGTGCCAACTAACTAATTTAAAGAAAAAATTGAATTCCATCAACGTGGCATTAATACTTTTGTCGTAATTGTTTGAAATTCTCAGTTTGTAGAACTACAAATTTGTTGTTTTTAATTATATCGAAGATTTATTTTCATTACATATGAACGATAAATTATCTCAACACAAGATAATTAGTTGGCTCAAATGTTGTCAGTTTTTCCTTCAAACTTAAAGAATTTAGTTTTATCCTGAAAACTCAGAAATCTAAAGCAGACAGTTGCCTTAAAAAATTTCCCTTCTTCACATATTTTTCTATTTTACAATGCAGCGTTTGCAGCGATTTATTTTATAATTTTTTCCCCCTTCCAATGTAAAAGTTAAATCACGTCGTAAAAAAGTCAAATTAAAAACACATTAAGGCAACTCCTATAAGAATAATAATGAACAACAATGAAACACTAGATCTGGTTTGAATCTAAACGGCATAATATGAAATGTTTTCCACTTGCATTGAGCCTGAGGTGAAAAGGAAACAGGTTTTTTTTTTCAGCTCCGAAGATTTTTTTTTGCGGAACTTGGCGGGAACAGGACGGACCATATAAGGGCGTATGGGGGTCGTTTATAAGTTTCTACAAGTCACAGTGCAAGTCAATAGACAAATATTATCTGCTGTTTGAAGAAAAAAGGCACTCTAGGTACCTACTGTACACAGGGGGAAAGTTAGTCCATTTTGTGTGTGGGTCGAAAGAATAGTTGTTTGATGGTTGACTGCTCTGCTCTGCTCTGTCCAAGAATTATGAATTATGAATTAACACAGGTTACACATTATGGAAAGAATTAGAAGAATATGAAACACAACAAATGGAATGCGTAAGGAATTTTGTGGGGAGATTTTGGGTCTTTTTCCTTCCTTGTTTTAAAATGGCCGAACTCTTCATAAACAGACAAATTATTTATATTTTTTCCTTTTTTCCTTCCACTCAACACTTCGTGGAAATACCTCGATGTTCCAAAGATTTCTTTCCTCTCGATGAATTTTCTCTGGGATCTTCTGAGTGAAGGCAGTTTGTAGCTGCAGCTGACACTTCAGGTGTTGTGTCCGATATGCTGATTTCAGTGACAACAGTCCACGTGATATGATATAGAAAATAAAATGAAAGAGAAAAGAGTAACAGCTTATGTTAAAAGTCGCCCAAAAACGTATTCACCTCCCACAATCGTGTGCACATTTTTCATGCTATTTTTAGAAGGTTTTCTATGCAGAAATACATCAATTTAACAATTTGTTTTATATTTTTCTTATTCCATCCTACAGCCATGCTAGCAGCTCAGCTTAATGCTACTATCAGCATGCTAACACACTCACAATAACACTGCCACCATGCTGATATTTAGTAGGTTAATTTTAAGATTTAGGATTGCCAAATATTCATTGTCTTTCAACCATTTGTATCTGTACTTTAGCGTACAAAAAGCCATCCAATATTTGTTGAGATATTTCACAAAAAGCTAAAAATGTGAACCTCACGGGAGTGCCACGTAAAAAGTGATGGCGGTCACAAAAGAAGTAGAATTATTCATTTTGGGAATGTGAAATTCTGTGCAAAATGTCCTGGCAATTCCTCCAATACTTGTTTATGTATTTCAGTCAAATTGACAGGCGAATTGAGGGCGAATACATTTTTGGACAACTTAAAACTTCAAGAAAAAAATTTCCCCCAAAAAGTTGCACAAAAGAAATAAGAAGAAAAAAAAATCTCAAACCAGAGGCACCATTAATGAGCAGACCAGAGTTTGTAATAAAAAATGCCCCGTACTAAGACGTACCCAACAGCCAAGACTCGAATAGTCACGAATAAATCATGATCATTCCAACACCAGAAGACAGACCCGAAAACTGACAAGCCACCAAGCCCACGAACAAACAGCATCACAATTCAGCCCAGACATGCCCAAGAAAAACAATAGATGCTCCGGTCCGAACTCCAAACTGTGTAACAATTCCTTCCCCCCCCCAAAAAAAAGAAAATAACGAACTAGACTTAATGTCAAGAGGTTCTTTTTGCATGTTCCCTCCTAGAAAAATATTGGCAATGTGGGGATATGTCGTCACATCACACCAAAAACGAGATGCATACTCTGTTTAATTCCATAATATTAACATACAAAAAGCTCTTCAGCACTTCTTTGTAATGCAGCAAGCTTGTGCTTTTTAATCTCAGGGTCTGTGGTATTGTCCAGGTTTTCATAGTAATACCACAGATCCCCCATTTCAAGGTTTTAAAAAAAAAATTAAATTAAAAGAAAAGAAAATTCCTTTTTAATGTTATTGTTTAATAAGCTCTCCTGTCTCGATTTCTGGGGAACGTTCCAGTTTTCTTAAATGGTTGTAGCATCTAGGTCTATATATCTTACAACAACAACAACAACAAATGTCCGCCAATCAATGATTTGATCTTTTTTTTGAAATACAGTTAAGTGGACTCGTCCCTGCTGAATTTTTCGATACAACATCATTTTGGCAGTTCAGAATTCAACGGAAAAAATGTAGATAATGCAAAAAACAGAGATCACCACTTCAAAAAGAGGATTTCCTTTCTCTTGTGTGTGTGTTGATACATGTTGAAAGTCCAGCAAGTTCAGGAAACAGAAAGCACTTATTCTGGAGACTAGGAAGACCTGAATATCTTTTCCTATAAAAAAGAAACACAGCCCAGATATAGTAGTGTGTGTGTGTGTGTGTGCATGTGTGTCTGTGTGTTTCTGTGTGTGTGTGTGTGTGTGTGTGCATGTTTTTCTGTGTGTGTGTGTTTCTGTGTGTGTGTGTTTCTGTGTGTGTGTGTTTCTGTATTTGTCTGTGTGTGTTTGTGTTGACATTGCAATATTGCAATTTCACATTTAGTGCTCACAGTTGACACACTTTTTGACGCACGAATGAAAAAACTCAATCACTACACTTTGGACCAACACCACTTATACACATCTGTTAGGCTACTTTGCACCTGTCCGAACCTCGCCCTCCGTACCTGATCAACACTTTATCTGCTTAAGATGGGGTTAGGGTTTGAGGGGTATGGGGTTAGGGGGTTAAGGGGTAAGGGTATGGGGTTAAGGGGTTAGGGTTTAAGGGGTTAGGGGTTAATGGGTATGTGGTAAGGGGCATTTAACGGGGAGGGTAAGGGTTAGGGTTCTGTTTACTTTTTAACCTGTACATTTAATTTAATGTACATTTTTTATTTCTATTCATATTTTTTATTCGCTTTTCTAATGTCTAGACTCTATTCTATACTTGATGTATTTTAATCTTGATGTATTTCATGCCCCTGTAAAGCACTTTGAATGGCCTTGTGTCTGTATTGTGCTATACAGTATAAATAAACTTGCCTTGCCTTAGGGGTTGGGGAAGTTAACAGGGATATTGATTTGGTCATTTGGACACCTGGGAGAAGGTAAGAGTCTTCAGTAACTTGGGTTGGGATGTTTATGGCTCCAGAAAGAAGTTTGAATTGGATTGCGAGTTGATTATGGAAGGTAAGTATCAGATTTAGTCTTGAAGGGACGCTATGGTTTAAACCTGCAGTGTGTAGAATTTTGGGTTTTATTTCCTAGCAGATTTTGTAGAAAGTAATTATAATATCCATAAGTACATTTATTTTAGTGCATAATAGCTGAAATTTTTTTTTTGAATTATTATTTTTTCCCTTAGAAAGGGTCTCATATATGTCCATATTTCTGCATATTTTGGACCAAAGCCTAGTGCTGCCATCTTCAAAGTGTCATAGTTGGAATGTCATCAGGTGCATTGTTTAAAATGTAGAATTGTTCTTGTCCTTGAAGGCCACTGTAGCTTCTGTTATTATTCTAAAGGGGAGCGTTGCATTCTAGAACTTTGTAGAACTTTCTTGATGATGTCATATTACACACTGCACCTTTAAGTCGTAAGTCTATTTGGAAGTTAGGGACCTTGATCTAAAAGGCTTCACAACACTTGAAAAGACTGTCCAGAACTTTCTAATGTTACAATTGAGGAAATGTTTGTTAATTTTTGGATTGGACATTCCATATACAACCCATGAATGTTTTCGGAATAAAAAACACCCCACAAGTGTGCTATGTTAATTGAATTCTGTTGGTGTACTGGGGGAGGTACATTAAGGTTTTTCTTTGTTGACTGTTTAAATCATTGGCTATTCAATGCTAGAAGGCTTCAAGCAAAGTTCTCGGCTAAATCCTAAACAGTGTCCGAAACCACAGACCTTTCTGACATTCGAATTAAGGAAAATAATTGTCAATTTTTTTTTAAAACTTTTTCTTAACCAACAATCCAATCAGGTGTTGAGCTTTTTAACAACCAAGTGCAACATCATGATAGATTTGTCGAGTAAAAGCCACCCTAAAGTGTGACATGTTATACCAATTTCATGGTCACATTTCTTAAAAGCATACTAAGGGCGGTTGGGTTTTAAGAGTCTTGAAAAGAAAGCTGTTGGCGAATGGGAGATGTAATGTTCTTTTCTTGGATACTATGGTGTAAGTTCAGGGTTGATTTGGAAGTTAGGGACGTCGATTTAAAGTCATCAGTACACTTCAAAAGAGATCGCTTTTTTTTGGATCGTCGAAATGTAAGTCCATTCAGAACTTTCTAACGTTCCCACTGAGAAGATGTTGGTAAATTTTTGTAACATTCCTAAATATATTTTTTTAGCTTTTTGGTGGGCTGTTGACCAATGGTGGACTGTGGAAGAATAGGGATGGATATAGAATTTAGTGGCTGAAGATTCAAATTGTTGGTTAATTTTTGAAGTTAGGGAAATCCGGGAGGTCTCTGTAGGTAAGAGTCCAGATTAAGGTTTAGGGTTCATCAAAGGATCTTAGGAATTTCAGAAAGTTAAAAGGTTCACATTGAGTTCATTGGGGACGGGTTTTTTAATTCCTTGACAGCATCCCTGATCAGATCGGGAAAGTGAGTTTGAGTACTTTTTTTTTCTTGCTATGGTTTAAGAAGTCGGTTGATTTGGAAGTTAGGCATGAAAAGACTGCTTTTTGGATCGTCAAAACTTCCCTACCTTTAGACCTTTCAAACGTCCCAATTGAGGAAAAGTTGGTAAATTTCGGGAACTTTTCATAAACAATCCATTAAGTGCAAGATAAGTCGGTTTAAGATATGGAGGTAAGTTGTAAAGGTAAGAGTCCGGGTTAAGGTTTAAGGCTGATAAAGGGTTGTGGGGGATAGGGTAAGGGTTAGGGATAAAGGGTCATGGGGGATAGGGTTAGGGTGGGGGTTAGGGTTAGGGATAAAGGGTTGTGGGGGATAGGGTAAGGGTTATGGATAGGGATAAAGGATCGTGGGGGATCGCAGACATGTCTGTAACTTCAGTGATCGTTGATGGACTGGAGAATGTTAAACCAGGTTTAGCTATTTCTAAGATTCATCGCATCTTGATTACTAGCTTTAAATCTCGTCTTCTAGGTCATTCGAAGCGTACTGAACCTTTTTTTTTGCCAATTAAGGTAAGGGATATTTGTTTTTTTTCAAGATTTCTCAAGCTCTATTTCGTATTTGGCGTGAACAAACAAGTGCAACACCATGTTTCCTTCCAAAGAGATTATAAACCAATTGGATCGTTTGGTGGACTCTAGAATGAACAGGGAAATATATAGGAATGTTTACTGAAGATGGTTCAAGAAGTTGGTTGAATATGGGTAGAAGTAAATGTTAAAAGGTTAGTTGTAAAGGTTAATAGTCCAGGTTAAGGTTTAGGGTTGATAAAGGGTCATGGGGGATAGGGTTAGGGTGGGGGTTAGGGATAAAGGGTTGTGGGGGATAGGGTAAGGGTTATGGATAGGGATAAAGGGTTGTGGGGAATCGCAGAAAGTTAAAGGTTGTTCACATTAAGTTCATTTCGGGACGAGGGAACGAACAGGGTTTTCTTTTCATTAACAAACTCTATCACAACACTGCTTTGAACCAGCAACCCCGGACAGATGTTTGGTTCTATGTTCTCAGGCCGTACCACCCTACCCCACCCTCCCCTACACCCCTAAAAGAGAACACAGGGGCCACAATAACAGGCACACACTGGTGTGATGATGAATTAAATCTCCCTTTGAGCATTCCCACCACTTGACGTCTATCACTAAAATTGGCATGATGGTACGAAAAAGCCTTCCTTATATCCCCATTTCAGTGGGGCACAGGAACAACATTTTTCGTAACTTGGGGCTGTATATCTACCATTGACACAGTCTCGACAATACAATGCAAACAAACAACATTTATACAGATTGGCAACTTCAGGGCACCGTACGGAATACGGCGCAAGCAAGTCTTTTTTTCTTTTCTCCGTCCTCTTTTTATATATATGTTTTAATTCCTCCCGATTCCGCTCCAAACCTCAAAAGAGACTGCACTGTACTGTTGAGCTTTTTATTTTTTTTTACTTTTTATCGTCCAAGCTGCTGTTGACAACAAGAGCTGGCAAAGAATGCTGGGAGAGTTCTGAGGTTTTGCTGTTGATGGTGTTTTCGATATCGGCGATGTTGTCATCTTGAGTCTTCTTCTCAAAAACCTCCATTTTCTCCGGCGGACTTACGGCCGAAATCTTGATCTCAGAATTGGTAGAAACGTTTGAGTTGTTGTTGTTGTTGTTAGTAACATTGGGGGCGGTGCAACCTTCTGTAATTTCGACGGGGCTGTTGCTTTTTTCGGGGGAAATCGGATCTGCCATCGTACCGTTGGTGATGGCGACAGCATCCAAAGACGGTGAAACTGGAATGTCAACATTAGCCACTGCTGGAGTCGCTAGTTCAGTCTCTGGTGGCGGCGGCGTAGCTACAACCTCCGAGACCTTGAGATCTTCAACCTCTTTGTCGATCTCTTCTTCGTCTGTCCCTAAATCTGGGCTGTTGTCGGCCGTCTGCACGCCACTGTCCTCCGGGGTTTCTGCATTCTCTCCTCCCGCCGATACTCCTGTCAGGGTTTTATCCTCTTCCCCCCTCACGGATCCATTCTCAACTTGCTGGTCGTTTGTATCAGCGTTTAGGGGCGAGATAATAGCCTTAACTTTCTCCACGGAATTGGAATCGGAAATGGCGTTAATTTTTTCTTCTGGCGGTGCATTAGCTTCAGGGCAAACTGAACTGTCGGTCTTTGGACAGTCCTGGACCCGGGTTGTACTCTCTTCTGTCTCGGCCAACGCTTGGTTGAAGTTGAACGCTTGTATGAGACGAATCAGATGTTTCACCTTGTCCAGGGAAAGCTGCATGTCTTTCTGACGCGCCAGGATCGTGTTTTTGGTCTCCATGCATTTCTGACGGAAGACAAAAGACACAATGTCAGTCAGTGATGGTTATTTAAAAGTGCTACGAGGAACTTTTAAATATTTCTGAAACAGTCTAATTTTTTCCTCTGATGATCACAAAATTACATGTAACAGCAAACGAGACCATCAGTGCAAATAATGCATATTTTTATAGAGTTTTTCTTAATGCCTTTGTAATGGGTTTACGCTCACCCAGGAACAACAGCTGGCGTGGTAAAAACACTACTGCTTTTGTCTAAAGGGGGGCGCTAGAATTAACACACACTGAAAGATCCTTGAAGAGACTTTAAGCAAAAAGGGCCAGTCCTTAAGAATCAGGGTATTATCTTATCACCCTGAAACTGGACCTAAAATGGCGGCGGGTTGTTTCATCTTGTGTCTTACTGTGATGGAGTTACTGAGCAGTTTGACCCTCTGCTCCAGCTGCTCGCGCTCCAGCTTCAGCTCAGAACTCCATTTCATCAGCTTCAGTTTCTCCTCTTCTTTAGCTGCAGAAAACAAGATGAAATAAACGTCAGTTTAAATGTCTGTAAATGTGTTTAATAATAATAATAATAATAATAATAATAATAATAATAATACATTTTATTTATAATGCACTTTATATTTCAAGAATCCCAAAGTGCTACAGAGAAGAAAACAATTAAAAGGGGAACTTCAAAGGAAGTTTAGCTAAATGCTCTTTTAAAGAGATGCGTTTAAAGGTGGAGTCAGCGATTCTGGAGAATGTTTGCTGTCACATTTATTTTTATTTTTTGTCAAAATCAGTGAATATCTCCTAACGATCCACTGTCTGTACTGTGTGGGTGCTCAAACAAATCCAGTGTTAATACACAGCCTAGGTTCTGAAAACTGGTTTGTAAACAAAGAATATGTACACAGTGGGGCCACTGTGGCTAGCAACATGCCAGTTTACAGAGCCTACGCTGTGTATAAACGCCTATTCTTTACGGACAGGTAGCGGATCATGAGGAGATATTCACTGATTTTGACAACAAGCGTTCTCCAGAATCACCGACTCCACCTTTAATAGTGAAATAAACTAATCTTTGTCACCTTCTTTGTACGCGATGTAGGAATGCACAATAGCCAGTGTACCGGGCCACGGAATAGCTTCTTCTTTTTTCAGGATCTAGAAGGGAAAAAAAAGCTCAGAATTGTCAAAGTGGATTAAATCCATTTTCACAGGTACACGGGTATTTCCGCAACCGTATCTTTTTCTGTGCGATTTGGCCATTTGTCCAAGCGCAAACTTTAACTATTGTACATTAGTATTTTTGGATTTATAAAATAATAAAAAGGCTGTATCCAATTATCTGTTAAGTAAAAACTTTGGACACTAATACTGTATGTTTTTAACTCTGGCTTTATCCAACATCTAGATTTTAGTTTTTTTAAGAAGATAAAAAATGTCCGCATAATTAGTTAGTATATTAAATCAAACATTTCAGAAAAAATTGTAATCCTGTTGGAAGACCAAGAAGAAGAAGAAGAAGAAGTACTATAGAATAAATAACTAAACACATCTTCACCTCATCTTAACGGCCTTACAGGTTTTTATATATAGTGGGCGTCCTGGGGAAATGCTGGGGAAATGCACCAAGAAGAAGAAGAAGTACTATAGAATAAATAACTAAATACATCTTCACCTCATCACTTGATATTGTGGAAAGACTTGAGGCAGTGGTGGATGATGCCATCTTTAATAACTAGCTCATGCCAAAATACTTGTTTTCATGTCAGTAATCAACTGGCAAAGTGTCATGACGTTATCTTTAAGTTAAAAATGTTATGTAATAAATGGGTATTTCCAACGTAACCTAGCTATACTACAAAATTACTACACCAAACATAGGGAGGTAAAAATGCGTATTTTTCAATATCCGTTTACGCGTGAACAATAGCCAAAACACTCACACAAATATTTGAGGAAAAAGAAAAAATTCGCCACCACCCTATTAGGTGAGTTTCGAGACAAGGGACAAGCAATGGAGTGAATGAGTGTGAGATGCCAATCTTAACTGACACAGTGAATGGGACATAAGCACAAGAAAACAATACCGTAAGAGAATGTGTTTTGCTTACAAAGGATTGAACAGTCCTGGGGTGTAGGACAGTGTGGCAGAAGCAGGTTTTACTGTTTATAGGCGTTTATGTTCCATATTAAAATGCTGGCCTGGCTCGGTTTGGTTTGGTTTTCGGCAATGGTTTGCATTTCCATTACAACAGGGCTACGTACCCGATTAGGGGTCTGAATTCAACTGATGATGCTCTGCCCTTTGGTGCTTATGTGTGTAACTGTGAATGTATTTGACCACTGAATGTGCCGTTGCAGTAGCCTGGAAATCCAGACCTGCCTCTGGGAAATTAAATTTGCTCAGCCTGTTGGTCTGGACACGATCCATTGAAGCTCATTCAATATGTCAGCCCTATGTATGGTGCTCTGGGGCGGACATAACCGGCTGACGACAGTGCTGTGCATGTGTGCCGTCAAAGCCGTGATAGTAAACAACAAAGATGGCTGCGGATACGTTGTTTGAGTTTGAAACGGCTTTGGCCTCGACCCTTTATGATTTGGAAGACGGCACTCAAATCTTTCATTAGCAAGAAAGAAGGATTAGTAAGCCTGCTGTTCGCTAAATAAATGGGGCTTAATCCTTCACCTTGTTCATTGCTCTGATTGGTCGTAGTGTTATCCAAATGCGTGCAGTGGTATTTGAAATGCACGTGTAGGAGCAGCCCCTTGAGTTGGGAAGGTCTATTGATCGTGGCCAGACCCTCTATCGTTCTAGATGTGGGTCTGGATTTCCAGGCTACCATTGCACAACTGTTAGCCGGTAAAAAAAAGTATAATTTGTTTTGTTGACGTAAAAAGCAACTCGTCAATGAAGTTTTCCATTATATGTTAGCATTGAGCTAGCTGACGTTTTAATTTTTTTTATTAGCGCTCCTCATTTGCCACATGTTTGTAGCTGAGTTGGTGCAGTACAAAAAGCACTGCCCTCCTTTGCTGTTGATGGTTAAAGGAAAGTTTAACATTACCGCGATCAAAATGCTAATTTCTGTCAGCGCATCAATGACGTTTTCCATTATATGTTAGCATTGAGCTAGCAGACCAAGCACTGGTTATTTGCCACATGGTTGAAGCAGCTATGCAGGGAATTAATTTTGGCTTTAATGACACAGCGTATTGTACATTGAATGTGCTTCATAATTTTAAATATGTGTTTTTATTATATGTATTTTAGTTTTAGGAGGCTAGTTACATCGCTAAATGATGACCGATAGCATTCGTCATTAGCCTCGTTTCCACCCGGCAGCATAGTTCGGTTCGGCACTGTAACACTAAATTTGGGTGCGTTTACACTGCCAACAGCACCTTCACTTGATAGACAGGGTTTATGGTCAACAGAATAGTCAATTATGTGTCAGAGATAAACACTTGATTTATTTTAATCTTGATGTATTTCATGCCCCTGTAAAGCACTTTGAATGGCCTGGTCTATGAACTGTGCTATAGGGATAAACCTGCCTTGTCTTTAGAGGACAATGTCAGCGCAGCACTTTGTTTATTGTGTGGCGTTTTATCCTCGTCATTGAATTAAATCAGTGGGATACACGGAGTAGCCTAGCCGCCGTTCAACAGCGCCTTCCCATAGACTGTTTATACTCTGACCGCGGATATCGCCATCCAGCATAAACGCCGGCTACCGAGTAAGGGTGCTGTCTGCAGTGGAAACACAAGCCAGATCTAGGGTTACTATTCTGTACCAAACCGTGCCGTACCGAACTGTGCTGGTCAGTGGTAACGAGGCTAAATGACCGATTCGTCATAATTTCAGTGACGTCAACGCAGCCGGTTTGGAGGTAGCGGTTTCCATTTTAGGCACGGCTCAATACAACTGGTAATGGAAATGCAAACCAGCGCGGGATGGTTTGACTCGCGGACATAAAGAGCCAGTGTTTAGGATCCCTCGTACAGCTACTCTCCCTCTCTCTGTCCTTCTCCCTTTCCCCCTCTCTCTCCTCTCCCTGTCTCTCTCCCTCTCTCTCTCTCCCCCTCTCCCCCTCTCTTCCCCCTCCCTCTCTCTCTCTCCCCCAAGTCAATTCGTCTTGCCTTCAGCGTTTCTCTCTCTCCCTCCCTCTCCCTCTCTACCCCCCCTTCCCTCCCTCTCCCTCTCTTTCTCTCCCTCTCTTTCTCTCTCTCCATCCCCTCTTTCCCAGTCTTTAGCATTAGGGTCTATCTTCAGTGTTACCTGATCTTGACACCTGGGACAGATCCACATGCCTTTAGGAATGGTTTTCAGAGGCGGGTCCAAGCAGTCCAGGTGAAACACACGAGAACAAGTGTCGCACATGAGCAACTGGCCACTGCGCCTACACACAGTGCAGAAGTCCTCATGGATGTCTCCCTGTGAGGAGACAGTGGACCGGTCAGTTTACCTTTCCCCCCCAAACGGAGCCCCACAAACCCCATTCAGAGGAGAGGCTTAGGGGGGTGGCAGGGAGGGAGAGAGAGGGAACCATGGGCGGGAGTTTGGTTTTAGGTTTTAAAGGTTTTTTAGGACTTTGTTTTAATGGTGTTAATATACTGAGTCCACTGGGGAGGTTACTGGACATTTGGGAGTTAGAATGTGTTTGGAGCAGGGATGGGCATCTGAAGAAATGAACGATCAATATTTGTTTTAATTTCCAGATTTAGCAGAAAATACATCTCGTTTTCTCCGTAGAATCTTCATTCCAAGAACTTCTAGTCCAACAACAATCCTGTTAGAACTTCAACTCCAGAGTGGGAATGCGACATTCATGACTTTTTAGCATGTGGTGATGTTACGTCCAGGGTCGTATGTACGGTACGTGCATGTTGACAATGAATAGCGTTATTTTTTTAGTTCTGAATGGTACCGCACCAAACTTTTGCCCTGACTTCACCATGTTTATACTTTGATATCCCCGGCAGCTTGTAGGCAGCCGAGTAAAGGCCCATTCATACCCATAGACCCCCTCAGCGGTCGACCGTGCAAAGCCCAAAATGTGTAACCAACTGTGGGTGTAGAAAGCTCCCCACTGCTCAGGCTCTAGGATGTAATGCTATTTATGTTATGCTGTTTAATTATTTTAATTGCTAATTGTTTTTTTTAATAATACTATTTTTATAATCTATGTTGTGAGTGTATGTGTATGCATGTAACTTGCTGCTGCCTCTTGGCCCGCACTCCCTCGAGAAAGAGGTTTCTAACGTCAATGGGACTTTGCTGGTTAAATATAAGTTAAATAAATTAAAAATTAGAAATTAAATGTGTTGCTCCAGACTCCTGTCCGAGTGTCGTTTGCAGAGAAGAATATCAAGAAGAGAACTGTATAACTGGTGAAATTGCCCAAATGATCTTATGAGCAGGGAGCGCTTTCGTCTTAGCTTGCAGACGTAATGCAGCAAATAAGTATAAGGGCTGTTAAGCTGTTCCGTTTTCTGTCTCCTGCCTAAAACTAGTTACATATCGCCCCCTGTTGGTAAGATCTCTCATT
This sequence comes from Hyperoplus immaculatus, assembly GCA_949357725.1. NCBI lineage: Eukaryota > Metazoa > Chordata > Actinopteri > Uranoscopiformes > Ammodytidae > Hyperoplus > Hyperoplus immaculatus. The sequence continues at coordinate 530,921 of CASHTC010000943.1, read as the reverse complement.
GCTGCCACACAGTTAAAATCAAGACACATCCTGCGTTCCAATCCCCATACTTCCCTACTATTTAGTATGCCAGAAAAAGATTTCGGATGTCCCATTACATGCACATCAATTGTAATATGCTGAAAATACACAGATGCCCAATAACTCCAATAGCATTTTGGAGTATTCGTCTTTATTCTTGACATTTCTCGACATAATGGAAAAAAAATCTTCCTTATCTGATTTTTTTTCTCTCCTGTCTGTGGCCCCAACACTTTTCTGTGCTTTAGTATGTAGTGTAGTTTAAAAAAAAAAAAAAAAAAAAAAAAAAAAAAAATTAGATTTGGAACGCAGGGTCACACCACGAAAAACAAAACCTCTATTATAAGATTGATAAAATTTCTTAACGATTAAATACTATCACGTATTCCTCATGCCCATCCCTAGCTCGGAGTGGTAAGTCACTGCGGGACACTGTTCACTTTGTAAGTCTGAATCAAATCAAAATAAAAATCAAGTGATGGTGACATGGAGACAACAGGTTGATGGATGTGTTTTGTGAAAGGGGGGTTCTGGGGGTGTGAATGATTTGGGGCCGATTGGATTGTGTGTAGAAGCCTCTCAAAGTCCATCTCCCCCATTGTTGTTTTTTTGTTTCTTTTTGGTTACTTACATCCCCGGTGTTGGGGCTAGGCATTGGGAGGGGGTGGACACTAGGACCTGTAGTGATGATGGAAGGGGATGTCGGGGTATGGAGGCCCATGCCCAGCTCCGGGAGAGCACTGCTGTATTTGGGGGGGCGACCTGGGTGAAATGAGACAGATACAAACAAACAAACAAACAGAAAGACAAAAAAAAAAAGAAAAAACGAAATGGAGAGTGAGGGGGAGAAAAAAGTAAGAAGACATTGTGATGACATACTGTACCTTAGAAAGGGAGTCTTCGTTGGCTAGCGTGAGACAGGGGAGTAGTAAGGGAGCGAGGGAGGGAGAGGGAGAGAGGGAGGTAGTAAGGGAGAGAGGTAGAGAGAGAGAGAGAGGGAGAGGTAATAAGGGAGAGAGAGAGAGAGAGAGAGAGAGAGGTAGGGAGGGAGAGAGGGAGGTAGTAAGGGAGGGTGGGAGAAAGAGAGGTAGTAAGGGAGAGACGTAGAGAGAGGGAGAGAGGTAATAAGGGAGAGAGAGACAGAGAGAGAGGGAGGGAGGGAGAGAGGGAGGTAGGTAGGTAGTAAGGGAGGAAGAGGAGGAGGAAGCACAGGTTGTTAGAGCAGGAGAATGGCTCCAGTGAGCGGCAGCCCGGTGCTAGTTCAATCTACATGGAGTCATGTCAGATGTTATCACAAGAGCTGTCAAGCTGTATTGGAAAGATTGACTTATATTGTTAAGGGCAAGTTTCTTAAATGAGCTTTGACTCCTCGTGTGGTAACATCTGACATTTGGTGTTACATGTGAATTCAAAGTTTTTTCTCCTGGAAGAAAAATGTAATTTTTGCAGAAAGTTTTTAGTGTTGAAACTGTTAAAGCTGTAAAGTGGAGGAAGCTTTAGGTGTGAAGAGAAATACAATCTGCATTGTTTAGTCGTGTTATTCTCTGGAGTCACTTTGACTTTTTCAACAACTTTAACTTAAAATTAAATCTCTAGTAAAAATATGAAATTCCAGAATGAATCCAGATTTAGATTAAAACTTGGAAGGAAACGAGAGAAAGCAGGAGGCAGGAGAGGAAGGGAAGACTGGTTAGAAAGTGTTATTAGTTCTATATTAGTCTATTCTAGTATCTACTGAATCTACAGGAGGGCTGAGCAATTCATTAAAAAACATATTTGGCAAAACAGATGCTAAGGATATACATGTAATATCGAGCGGACGCGTTGCCATTCAGCTTTAATGCAAACTCAATTCATTATTAACTAAAACAGATAATTTAACTTGACATTATGACCAAATACTAAACTCAACCGGGCAACCCAAAACGGTCTCTTATGGATGTTTAACTAATCTATAAAGCATGAACACATTATGGATTAACTCATAATAAAGCCATCTATCCATCCATCCATCCATCCATCTACCCATCCTTCCATCTATCTATCCATCCATCCATCTACCCATCCTTCCATCTATCTCTCCATCCATCCATCTATCCATCCCTCCATCCATCTATCTACCAACCCATCCCTCCATCCATCCATCCTTCCATCCATCTATCCCTCTCTCCATCCATCTATCCATCCATCCCTTCCTCCCTGATATCTCACACACACACACACACACACACACACACACACACACACACACACACACACCACACACACACACACACACACACACACACACACACACACACACACACACACACACCTCTCTTCCTTGTCCCTTGGTGTAGAGGGCTGTTCAGATAGCTCACGGCGCTCTTTTTCCTCTGAAACGACAAAGGAACAAACACCTCAGTAACATATTATTAAAATGCAAAGTCAAATATCATTAAGAAAAAAAACTTTTTAAAGTCGTCTGTGATGCCCGATGAAGGTCGAAAAAACTAGACGTTGTGTGGGAGTATTTCCCTCTAGTTTTACAGTAGTTAGGACTAAAAAAGGAGAAAGAGAGACAGACAGGCAGACATAAGGATAGACAGACAGACAGGCAGGCAGACAGACAGACAGGTCTTCTTACATTCCCCAGAGTTAGGACTTAACAAGGAGAAGCAGCTTTCAGTTTTTCATGCTCTAAATCTCTGGAACAAACTCCCAGACAACTTGAGGTCTGCTGCAACTCTCAGCTCCTTTAAATGAAGTCTGAAGACTTTTCTGTTTTCTTTGTAACTTGTGCTGTTCTCATGGTGAGTGGTTAGACCCCCTTCAACTCCCCCCCCCCCTCCCCCTCCATAGAGTCTCTGTCCTCTTCACAGCAGACCCGGGTTAGAATCCAGCCCGGGTCGTTCTCTGCATGTCATTCCCCTCTCTGTCTGTCTGTCTGTCTGTCTGTCTGTCCTCTTCACATCAGACCCGGGTTAGAATCCAGCCCGGGTCGTTCTCTGCATGTCATTCCCCTTTGTGACACATTTCATCACTGTCTATTACAAAACTGTCTAATAAAGGTTAAATGCCGAAAAAATCATATTCAAAAATAAAAAAAACTTGTTCGTACCTCTGGTTCGAACACTGCTCCGCTGTACACCGGGTTAGCGGTCGTTCTCCTCTTCCTCTCCTGGCGCTTACTCTGAATCTCTGGAAATAAAAAAACACAAAAGTTATAAAACAGAAACACTCAGAGCAACAGCTTATGAAAACCAGATCTGGACTTAGAAACCTGTGAAGTACACTGTGTGCACAATTATTAGGCAAGTTGTATTTTTGAGGATTCATTTTATGATTGAACAACTACAGTGCTCTCGGTCAATCCAAAATGTTAAAGAACCTAAACCTGAATGTTTACCAAAGTAAAAGTGAGGTTTTGTCTTACGAGAATATATATATATATATATATATATATATATATACAGTATCTCACAAAAGTGAGTACACCCCTCACATTTCTTCACATTTTTCTTTATATCTTTCCATGGGACAACACTGAATAAATGACACTTTAATACAATGTAAAGTAGTCAGTGTACAGCTTGTATAACAGTGTAAATTTACTGTCCCCTCAAAATAACTCGACACACAGCCATTAATGTCTAAACTGCTGGCAACAAAAGTGAGTACACCCCTTAGAAAAAATTTACAAATTGGGCCCAAAGTGTAAATATTTTGTGTGGCCACCATTATTTTCCAGCACTGCCTTAACCCTCTTGGGCATGTAGTTCACTAGAGCTTCACAGGTTGCAACTGGAACCCTCTTCCACCCATTTATGACAGCATCACAGAGCTGGTGGATATTAAAGACCTTGCGTTCCTCCACCTTCCATTTGAGGATGCCCCAAAGATGCTCAATAGGGTTTAGGTCTGGAGACATGCTTGGCCAGGCCATAACCTTTACCCTCAGCTTTTTTAGCAAGCCACTGGTCGTCTTGGAGGTGTGTTTGGGGTCGTTATCATGTTGCAATACCACCCTGCGGCCCAGTTTACGAAGGTTGAGTGCACATGGTCAGCGTCGTACACAGAGGTTGGCTTTGGAAAATAGACGTATGAGTGCTGCCAGCATTGCTGAAGGGCTTGAAGGGGTGGGGGGTCAACCTGTCAGTGCTCAGACCATACGCCGCACTCTGCATCATACTGGTCTGCATGGCTGTCATCCCAGAAGGAAGCCTATTCTAAAGATGATGCACAAGAAACCCCACAAACAGTTTGCTGAAGACAAACAGACTACGGACATGGATTACTGCAACCATGTCCTGTGGTCTGATGAGACCAAAATACATTTATTTGGTTCAGATGGTGTTAAGAGTGTGGAGCGGCAACCAGGTGAGGAGTACAAAGACAAGTGTGTCTTGCCTAGAGTCAAGCATGGTGGTTGGAGTGTCATGGTCTGGGGCTGCATGAGTGCTGCCAGCACTGGGGATCTACAGTTCATTGAATTCTAACATGTACTGTGACATACTGAAGCAGAGCATGATCCCCTCCCTTCATATACTGGGCCGCAGGGCAGTACTGCAACATGATAACGACCCCAAACACCCCTCCGAACGACCACTGGCTTGTTAAAGAAGCTGAGGGTAAAGGTTATGGACTGGCCAAGCATGTCTCCAGTCTTAAACCCTATTGAGCATCTTTGGGGCATCCTAAAACGGGAGATGGAGGAGTGCAAGGACTCTAATATCCACCAGCTCCTTGATGTCGTCATGAATGGGTAGAAGAGGGTTCCAGTTGCAACCTGTGAAGCTCTAGTGAACTCCATGCCCAAGAGGGTTAAGGCAGTGCTAGAAAATAATGATGGCAAAACAAAATATTGACACTTTGGGCCCAATTTGGACATTTTTTCTTAGGGGTGTACTCACTTTTGTTGCCAGCAGTTTAGACATTAATGGCTGTGTGTCGAGTTATTTTGAGGGGACAGTAAATTTACACTGTTATACAAGCTGTACACTGACTACTTGACATTGTATCAAAGTGTCATTTATTCAGTGTTGTCGCATGGAAAGATATAATGAAATATTTGAAGAAATGTTAGGGGTGTACTCACTTTTGTGAGATACTGTATATATATATATATATATATATATATATATGTTTTGCTATTATTAGGCAACTATTAGTATGCAGAATTATTATGCAACTAAATAAAAAAAAGAAAATGTTCCCATCTCACTTGTTTATTTTCATCTGTTAAAGTGAGAATAATAAAACAACTCAAAATTTACAAATGCAAATTTCCGACATGTCAAGAAAATCAATCAGTGACCAATATAGCCACCCTTCTTTTCAATAACGGTCACAAGCCTTCCATTCATGGAGTCTGTCAGTTTCTTCATCTGTTGACGATCAACTTTTTGTGCAGCAGCAACCACAGCCTCCCAGACACTGTTCCGAGAGGTGTACTGTGGAGTGAGGTGACCTTGATGCAACTTATTACTTGTGCATATATTGTGACATTTGTATATCCTTTTGTCATAGGTAAAAGTAGGAAATGTTTAATGAAACAGAATAGAAAGGGGAGGACCATAGGGCCATAGGAAGTGAGTAGGGGGAAGGACCTTATATGGCCATACAGTAGGAAAGAGTAGAGGGAGGGGGCTACCGGGGCTCCCCCGTACAGCTGTGTCTTTTTCACTCCTCCCTCTCACAAGTCTCATTGGTTTTTCAAGTCACTATATAACAGCAAGTTTTGAGCAGGACAGGGCTTTTTTGGGGCCGTTTTTTTTGCAGACAATACTCTGTTCCAGCTCTCTCTGTCTCCCACCATGGAGGCAGAAGAAAAACTTAGAAAACTTTGTGAGTCCAAAATACGCTGAAAGATTTTGGACTTCGAAGTACTTAGAGGCAAAGTCTTTTAAAAACACATCTTTGAACCTCTTGACACTAAGAATGACTTGATCAATATTTTTACAAATAGGAAAACGGACTGAGTTGCAGGGAAAAAGACAGATATTTTTATGGAACCCATAGCCAACGGGATATGCCTTTCTTTATTAGGCGCGATAAAGATATCTGTCTGACCCCTTGCACGGCACAAAGTTTTCGTAGCGCTTAAGATAATACTTACCGGCACTCATGCAAGTGTTGGGGTATTGTTTCACGAGCTACAACAAATTTAGAAACGAGAACCAAGTCAAAATAACTCTATTGAATGAGTTATAGGCATACAACCTCTTTTCTTTTCCTTTCTGGTCCATTTTATGTATTCTACCTATACTCTCTTGTATTTTGTAAATAAAATCCCTTAAATGTTGTAAAGCCTCAGTTGTGAATTAGTTTATAACTGGAACAGAAGGACTTTAGGTATAGGGTTTTTTCTTCAAAGAGATGGTTTCGTCCCTGGGGAGGTAAGTTCAATTTGTTTCACACAACGGCACATTACTGATTTAAAACATACACAACCTCATACAACTAACCTCTCTGTAAGGAGAGAATATGTTGATACACCTAATCTTTAAAAATAAAAGAATAGGTTATAAATACCTTCCCAGATTAAACTAGATGTTTATATTCTGAAAATAGTATATCTGTTCTATTTTATTAGAAGGGTGGTTTACAAACTAAGTTACGTACAACTTACAAACAATAACTTGCGAATTGAAATCTTTATTCTAAAACATAGAGAAGTATTTTGAGAAGCAATACTAGAAAGGGTTAATAGTTTAGAGGAGGTCGGCCTCATCCTAGGATGAGGTGGCTCTGATAAAATAGACACTTTTCAACACAGTGGTATATATTGAATATTATACTTTCGATAAATGTAAAACTCAGGTGGTAAAGAGGGTAAATCCAGCGCTATTAAACAAAGAGGACGGGGTTCGCGTCTCTTGTAGGAACGGTGGTGAGCGGAGAGTCGTCTTTATGAAGGAATAATAGACAATTTAAGCATTGTGCTACAAGTTGGTTAATATGGGTTTGATAGGACATAACTAATAAACCTTTTGATACTAGCTTTTCATTTAGATTAGACCTTTTCAAGTCGAAATCGTATTAGTACTGATTTCCTTCACTGTAAATATCCCGTTTAAGCAGGGCCCACAGGTTTTCAATAGGGTTTAAGTCAGGTGAGGAAGGGGGCCATGTCATTATTTTTTCATCCTTGAGGCCTTTACTGGCTAGCCATGCAGTTGAGTACTTCGATGCATGTGATGGAGCATTGTCCTGCAAAAAAATCGTGGTCTTCTTGAAAGATGCAGACTTTTTCCTGCACCACTGCTTGAAGAAAGTATCTTCTAGAAACTGGCAGTAGGTTTGGGAGTTGATTTTGAGGCCATCTTCAACCCGAAAAGGTCGAACTAGCTCATCTTTAAAAGGCAACTATTAGTATCTTTAAATACTAATTAAGTATCTTGTAAAACCTCACTTTGACTTTGGTAAACATTCAGGTTTAGGTTCATTAACATTTTGGATTGACCGAGAGCACTGTAGTTGTTCAATAATAAAATCAATCCTCAAAAATACAACTTGCCTAATAATTGTGCACACAGTGTAGAGTACGCCATGTTGGTTGTTTACTTTACTTTATCTTTTATTTTTGTATTCCTTTTTTCAGTGTTTTTTGATGTGTGTGTGTGTGTTCATGAGCTGTATATATATATATATATATATATATATATATATATATATATATATATATATATATATATATATATATATATATATATATATATATATATATAAATAAATCATATATATGCTCTGAATCTCTGACAATATTAAACATCAAAGTTATAAAACAGAAACACTCAGAGCAGCAGCTTGACAGGGTTCACACACATCTTTACCAATTCATTTTAAAAACTTTTGAATTACATTTTACCCAATTTCCATAACCTAATTTGGTAACACTTTATAATAACTATCCGTTGTAACTTGTTAATAGATCATTAGTAAACTCTCAATTAATGATTATTAATGATTTGTTAAGTGTTTGTTAGCAGTTTGTTAAGGATTTATAACAATGGTAGATAGTTAATAGCTTAATAATTGAATCAGTTCATCTGGGAGGTAATCCGAGATACCGACGAGGCTGAAATAGGCTATAGACTATACACAGTGCATGGGCAACTGAGGGCAGCCCCATTTTCAAATATTTTTAAATAAACTCAATACACACTGTGCATGCCATGGACTTGACCGTGACGTGATCAGTTAATCTCGGATTACCTCCCAGATGAACTGATTCAATTATTAAGCTATTAACTATCTACCATTGTTATAAATCCTTAACAAACTGCTAACAAACACTTAACAAATCATTAATAATCATTAATTAAGAGTTTACTAATGATCTATTAACGAGTTACAACGGGTAGTTATTATAAAGTGTTACCCCTAATTTAAAGGTGCTCAGAGGAACTTTGAGCTTCTGTTTGTTATTTCGCCCCCTGTGGACAAAAGCGGTAGTGTTTTTACCACGCCAGCTGTTGTTCCTGGGTGAGCGTATACCCATGACAAAGGCATTAAGAAAAACTATATAAAAATAGCATTCTTTGCACTGATGGTCTCGTTTGCTGTTACATGTAATTCATGATCATCAGAGGAAGAATGCGACTGTTTCAGAAATATTTAAAAGTTCCTCGTAACAGCTTAAATGACAGTTGGAACCCTGTAAAGCAGAACAGTTCTCCAAAACGTGCCGAGGAACACTTGGACATGTGGCAGGGAGACGGGGGATTGAACCACCGACCCTGCGATGTATGTACAGCTAATAAAATAATAAAAACATCCCCTCACCTTCCAGATGGTCATGTGTGACCAGGCCCAGAGAAACCATGAAGGCCAGTTTCTACAAAACAGAGAAATACAGGTTTGATTATCAAATACACAAAGCCTGAGAAGTCTGATCTGATTGATTGAACCTTGAAAAACATGTGACATTTTAAATAGTTACATCAGTGATTCTTGAGCAGTGGGACAAAACAGGGTGCAATGTTGAAAAAATACAAACCCCATGTTTAGGCAAATTAAATTACATGTTTGTTTCCAACATATACTATGACCTGTAAGGTGACCTTGGGTGCTTTGAAAGGCGCCCTCAAATAAAATGAATTATTATTATTATTATTATTATTATTATTAAGGTACTGAGCTAAGGTTTGACACAACCTCCCAGCTTTTATTTTTTTTACCGTCATTGGACGATCACCACCGTCAGATGTCCTGTCTGACGGTGTTGACATATTTAACGTTTCTTAAACATAAATAGAGTTTTTCTAGTCGCCGTTTGGTTTTTCTGTTGACGTTAGGTGCTAGTATGAACTACTTCAGGAAAATAAAATGATAAAAAAATTTCAAATAACTTCTTCAGAAATTGTAAGTCGGTGTTGACATATCATGGTTGTGACGCAGGACTTTTAAGATTCGGAATGTAAAATATTCTAAAACTACATCACTTATCAGAGCCTGTCTGACTCTAATGTACTCTGCAGAGGTAGAATTTGACAAGAGGTCCTTCAAAGTGACAGCTGCCCCTTATTTTGCCTGATTTTATTACATTTTACATAAACGGTTTGCATTGTACAGTACACAAAAAAAAAATCACAATTAAAGATACTTGAACCTTTAAAAACAGGTGACATTTTAAAGAAGCTTTAAGGAAGTTTTTCTCACGCTGATATGACTGTGGCCGTGTTGGGGGCTCACCTCTGGGTCATCCTCTCTCTTGGGTCTGGGCAGAGCGGGGGTCAGAGCGGGGGGCAGAGCGGGGGGCAGAGCGGGGGTCAGAGCGGGAGTCAGAGCGGGGGATAAAGGAGGGGTAGAGGAAGACGGGAGGCCAACCAGCGTCTTGTGCTCCAATCCACTTCCTGCTTTAACAGTCTGCTGAAAACACATGAAGAAGAAAGAGTAAATAGTAATCATGCTACTGTTATTTTGAGGAAATATTCATGGCTGTGTGTGTGTGTGTGTGTGTGTGTGTGTGTGTGTGTGTGTGTGTGTGTGTGTGTGTGCGTAATTAATTTGTTCACATTTAACCGAAAACAACAAAACAAAAACAAAACAAATCTTGTCACACACAGTTGAGTGAGTGAGTGAGTGAGTGAGTGAGTGAGTGAGTGAGTGAATGTGTGTGTATGTGTCTGTGTGTGTGCGTGCATGTGTGTGTGTGTGTGTCTCTGTGTTTATCTGTGTGTGTGTGTGTGTGTGTGTGTGTGTGTGTGTGTGTGTGAGAGACCTACCTTGTGTTCGGCGTGCAGGCTGCTGATCTGAATGGGCTGGTTTGCGGTGTGTGTGTGTATGAGCGCTGTGTTGTGGCCCTTAGCCGGGCTGCTGAAGCGTGTGGCTGAGTTGACCGGCGTAGTGATGACGATCCCAGTCAGAGCGCCGGTCTTACCCAGAGGCTGACCGTTTACTATGCGCACCTGGGGGGACATTACATTACATTAGACTATTTATTAATCATTATACAGCAGTTGGTTCTGACCGATAGATTTGATTGGACGAGAGACATTCCATGCTGATATGAGCGTCCAACATCACTCAGACTGTTCAGGGACTGTTCACCAAACTGACAAAATCACTCCGCTCACTGACGAGCCGGAGCTTCACTTGTGTTAACTGTGTGTGCGTGTGTGTGTGTGTGTATGACTCAGGTTGACTGTGGCGAGTCTCCGCCTTTGAGAGGGCATAGCTGCCACACAGACAGAGACAGTGTGCGATAGTCACTCACACTCATATTACTGAAGTAGGGCTGTAACTAACGATTATTTTGATAATCGAATAATCTGTCGATTATTTTCTCGATTAATCGGTTATTAATCGATTAGTGTTTTGGTCCGTAAAATGTCCGAAAATGGTGAAAAATTTTGATAAATTTTCCAAAGCCCATGTTGACGTCCTCAAATGTATTGTTATGTCCAAAACACAAAGATATTCAGTTTACTGTCATAATAGGATTAAAGAAACCAGAAAATATTCACATTTGAGAAGCTGGAATCAGAGAATCTGGACATTTTTTATTAAAAAATTACTGAAAACGATTAATCGATTATCAAAATAGTTGACGATTATTTTAATAATCGATTAATAACCGATTTGTCGATTAATCGTTGCAGCTCTATACTGAAGACAGAAATAGTGTGTACAATAGAAACATCATTGCAGGTGTTGAAAGGCAGTGTGCACCGACAGTGTTGTTGTAATTACTCAGAATTGGGGCGACAGAAGTTACACACTGTAGCTTTAAATGATTAAATAAAAAAGTAAATAAAAATTGAACAACCCAAACCCTACCTGGTATATGGTTGCAGCGAACAGACATACAGACAGACAGACACACACACACACACACACACACACACACAGACAGACACAGACACAGACACACACACGTACGTACCTGGTGAATGGGTGCGTTGGATGGCAGTGAAGAGGACGTTAGCTTGGTAGCTAGCATGACGGGTCTCTGTAGCAGCTGGGGGGCGGCCATCATAGGAGGGGGAGGGGCCGGGGCGATCGGGACGTTAGTGGGCGTCGCCGGCTTTGGCCTGACCTGATGACATCACACATCACACAGCCAATCAGAAGACAGCACAGAAATATGCCAAGACACAATGCATGCAGGGTAACGCCACCGTGGAGCTCTGAGAAAGTCATACTGATTATACAAGTCCTATTATTATAACTAAGCCAACTTGTCTTTGTTTCTTGCACTTAAAAAAAACACAAGTCCTAATTCCTGTTTGCTAGATATAATAAAACAATACAAACCACAGTCAGCGTTAGATCAACAATAGTCCAGTATTACTATTACTATACACTGCTGCCGTCAAGTCTTAAAGGTGGAGTCAGTGATTCTGGAGAACGCTTGTTGTCAAAATCACTTTGTCAAAATCAGTGAATATCTCTCTACTTCAACTTCTACCACTGTGTACTCAGTGGGAGATTAGAAAGATATGTTTACAAAGCAGCAAACAAAACACAGATTCAAGTGCTGCTATTAAACCTGCAGTGTGTAGAATTTTGGGTTTTATTTCCTAGCAGATTTTGTAGAAAGTAATTATAATATTCATAAGTACATTTAATTTAGTGCATAATAGCTGAAAATTTTTTTTTGATTTTTTTTTTCCCTTAGAAAGGGTCTCAAATATGTCCATATTTCTGCATATCTTGGACCAAGGCCTAGTGCCGCCATCTTGAAAGTGTCATAGTTGGAATGTCATCAGGTGCATTGTTTAAAATTTAGAATTGTTCTTGTCCTTGAAGGCCACTGTAGCTTCTGTTATTATTCTAAAGGGTTGGGGTTACCCAGGGAGCGTTGCATTCTAGAACTTTGTAGAACTTTCTTGATGATGTCATATTACACACTGCACCTTTAAAAGCTACACCTAATATTTATACTTGTATGGTGAATCTTAATTCTGTGAGATGTGCTGCTGTATATAAATGATGTTTGTTATTCAGAGCTCGCTGTGGCTTCCCTCAGCTTCAGTTAAACAGTCACCAACATGTTTCAGTTTAAAGGGTTAAAACACAACGACAGCCAGGAACACAACCAAGCTGCAGGAAAAAACACACACACTCACTCGATTACCACACTCACACACACACACACACACACTCACACTCACACACACAATTATAACACTCACACTCACCCACACAAACACACAATCAAACATACACACAATCTCACACACACACACACACTCACACCCAAAATCTAAAACACACACGCACGCACACAAACGCGCGCACAAACACACACACACACACCTTCAAATAAAAAGCGGTTAACAGGATCAGTAGATAAATCATAAACAAAGCACAACGGGAGGAGAAGGGATGAGTAGAGGCAGCGTTAAGCAAACATTGTTTTAGTGCCACGGTGCCAGGCATGTGTGTGCGTGTGTGTGTGTGCGTGTGTGTGCGTGCGTGTGTGTGTTTGCTTCGGTGCACTGCTGGGCTTAAGGAAAGGGGAGGAGTTAGGGGTTTAAAGGCTCTTTCTCACTGGGCTGAGACTAGTTGGCGACACAAGATTGCGAGAAAATATGCAAATGAGCGAATATTTTCACTTGATCGGTACTTACGAGACGTTTGTGAATGTTGCACGGACCTCAAAATTTGCCGGCATAGTCGCCGCGCGATGTCCGGGCGAGCCTCACTAACCCCTCACATAGTCGCCGCGCGATGTCCGGGCGAGCCTCACTAACCCCTCACATAGTCGCCGCGCGATGTCCGGGCGGGCCTCACTAACCCCTCACATAGTCGCCGCGCGATGTCCGGGCGAGCCTCACTAACCCCTCACATAGTCGCCGCGCGATGTCCGGGCGAGCCTCACTAACCCCTCACATAGTCGCCGCGCGATGTCCGGGCGAGCCTCACTAACCCCTCACATAGTCGCCGCGCGATGTCCGGGCGAGCCTCACTAACCCCTCACATAGTCGCCGTGCGATGTCCGGGCGAGCCTCACTAACCCCTCACATAGTCGCCGCGCGATGTCCGGGCGAGCCTCACTAACCCCTCACATAGTCGCCGCGCGATGTCCGGGCGAGCCTCACTAACCCCTCACATAGTCGCCGCGCGATGTCCGGGCGAGCCTCACTAACCCCTCACATAGTCGCCGCGCGATGTCCGGGCGAGCCTCACTAACCCCTCACATAGTCGCCGCGCGATGTCCGGGCGAGCCTCACTAACCCCTCACATAGTCGCCGCGCGATGTCCGGGCGAGCCTCACTAACCCCTCACATAGTCGCCGCGCGATGTCCGGGCGAGCCTCACTAACCCCTCACATAGTCGCCGCGCGATGTCCGGGCGAGCCTCACTAACCCCTCACATAGTCGCCGCGCGATGTCCGGGCGAGCCTCACTAACCCCTCACATAGTCGCCGCGCGATGTCCGGGCGAGCCTCACTAACCCCTCACAAGGTTGTCCCACATTTCTAGCACTTTCTAAGTCCCGGAAACTAAATTGAGTAGGGTTGGAGACATTGTGACGACTTGCCATGCACATTATTTTAACATGTTCAAAATTCCAGAGGAGTAGAGGGGCAGCCCGGGCCGTTCCAGAGGAATAGAGGGGCAGCCCGGGCCGTTCCAGAGGAGTAGAGGGGCAGCCCGGGCCGTTCTCTGCAATAATAGAAGTTCCAGCAAGTCACACGAGGAAATTCAGAACCGCCGCAAACGTTTAGAGACATAGTTTATACCTGAACCTTGAAACCTAGTGTTAACCCTCAAACAGCCCTTTAAAGGCCTGTCCTTAAAACCTAGTGTTAACCCTCAAACAGCCCTTTAAAGGCCTGTCCTTAAAACCTAGTGTTAACCCTCAAACAGCCCTTTAAAGGCCTGTCCTTAAAACCTAGTGTTAACCCTCAAACAGCCCTTTAAAGGCCTGTCCTTAAAACCTAGTGTTAACCCTCAAAAAGCCCTTTAAAGGCCTGTGCCAAAGTGAGAACCAGACAAAATGTATGTTTTGCAGCTTGTGGCCAACAGTCTCAGCCCAGGTAGACCTTTTCCCAGCTGGTCTTTAGGGAAAGGAGGAGGAGTTAGGGGTTGGTAGGCGGGGCTTAACAGACCTGCTGCTGGTTGGCCGGCCGAGCTGTCAGTCTAGGAGGAACAACAAACTGAGGGACTTTGATTGGCTGCTCGGGGCCGGTGGCATTCTGCACCAGAGACAAAACCAACAGCCACAGGACGCTGTTATGCTGCGTCCACACCAAACGCGTTTGGAGCGGTCACTTTGCAAACTCTTCTCGCGCGGCTCATTCACGTGAGATGAATATTTGAAGATGAATATGAGGTCCCGCGGTGATTATCACGCGGTTGGCGCGGAGCAATGCGAATTTTTGCGTTTGGTGTGGACGCAGCATTACACTAATAGATATATAGCCACTACACTGGGGAATGGGCCGGGGGATACTGTCTTTATCAAGACCGCTTTGATATCAATAGTGCTGTCAGCTTTGAAGTGGTAATTGCCATTAACGCTGATTAAAGCTGGGGTATATGATTTCTGATTGGTCAAAGTTAACATGAGCTGTACACTTTGACCAATCAGAGCGAGGCTCCGATTCTCTGTTCTTATTGGCTGTTGGGACTGTCCATTCACTTTGGCACGACTTTGTTGGTGTAGAGCGTGTCAGGGAGGGACTATAGGGGAGGGACCAAAGAGAACAAGTGGAGCGGTTGAGGTATTTGGATTCAAATCTCTATCCCAACTGCCATTTTCTCCCCAAATCCTCCACCCCAGCTTTAAAGCATAATGCATATTTTACTGCATGGTGCTATTTTGTTCCCTGGACTAGGTTTTGGCAGCACAAATGGGTTAAGAAGGTCTTTCAGCCTTTATGTTCATGAACGTACCACCAAAGCGTTCTTGGACATCAGTCTCACCGGCTCCACCAGGCTGATTGGTGATTGGTCTGTTTTGGTGTTGGTTACCATGGCGGTGGTTACCATGGCCACGGTTGCCGGGCGCTGGGCAGCCTTCAGCACCAGAGGAAGAGTCTTCGTCACCGTCAGAGTCTGAAGGAACAATAAAGTTTGAGTCAAATTCAATTCAGTTTAAAAGGAGAAGTAAGCAACATTTTATTGTAATATAAGTGTTAAATCTCTCTATATTCATACAGCAATCACTTAAACAGTATGCACAGTGCATAACACAGGTCTCTCTCTATCTATCTATCTATCTATCTATCTATCTATCTATCTATCTATCTATCTATCTATCTATCTTAAACAGTATGTACAGTTCATAACACAGGTCTCTCTCTATCTATCTATCTATCTATCTATCTATCTATCTATCTATCTATCTATCTATCTATCTATCTATCTATCTATCTTAAACAGTATGCACAGTTCATAACACAGGTCTCCCAGTCATTCAGCTTTGCAGTAATTGCCAGATATCGTTTAGAGTATCCCGCTGGTTTTTATCCAATCAGGAGACAGAGCACTCTAAAGAGGCGGGGTCTCTGTGCCCGTGGACGATGACTCGCTGCTCTCCATCGCGGCACTATCTGATGAAGACGGCTGTGTGTTCATGTGGTGGTGACGTAGGGACGAGGGAGGGGACTGCTCTGTGTGTTCATGTGGTGGTGACGTAGGGACGAGGGAGGGGACGGCTGTGTGTTCATGTGGTGGTGACGTAGGGATGAGGGAGGGGACGGCTGTGTGTTCATGTGGTGGTGACGTAGGGACGAGGGAGGGGACTGCAGACGGCTGTGTGTTCATGTGGTGGTGACGTAGGGATGAGGGAGGGGACGGCTGTGTGTTCATGTGGTGGTGACGTAGGGACGAGGGAGGGGACTGCTGTGTGTTCATGTGGTGGTGACGTAGGGACGAGGGAGGGGACTGCAGACGGCTGTGTGTTCATGTGGTGGTGACGTAGGGATGAGGGAGGGGACTGCTGACGGCTGTGTGTTCATGTGGTGGTGACGTAGGGACGAGGGAGGGGACGGCTGTGTGTTCATGTGGTGGTGACGTAGGGACGAGGGAGGGGACTGCTAACTGTAGTCACTGACAGGAAGTTAGCTAAAAGGACCAAATCACTTACTGAACATTTAAACCTGCAGTGTGTAGAATTTTGGGAATTTTTTCATGGCAGACTTGGTAGAAAATAATTATAATATCCATAAGTACATTTAATTTAGTGAATAATAGCTTAAATTTTTTTTTGAAATTTTTTACCCCCTTAGTAAGGGCCTCTTATATCTCCATATTTCTCCATACCATGGACCAAGGCCTGGATGCCGCCATGTTGGAAGCGTCATGGTTGGAATGTCATCAGGTGCATTGTTTAGAATGTAGAATTGTTCTTGTCCTTGAAGGCCACTGTAGCTTCTGTTATTATTCTAAAGGGGTGGGGTTACCCAGGGAGCGTTGCATTCTAGAACTTTGTAGAACTTTTAAAAACTTTCTTGATATTGTCATATTACACACTGCGCCTTTAATAACTTTTTTGACATTCTAACCATACAGAAAACCTATATGGCGTTTATCCAGGGCAGTGGCCATTTCAACTGTCACTTAAAGCTGTTATATCAGAGTACTGTATTTGGAGTATTCTAATGGTGAGATTGCTAACCCCTCCCCGTTGGGAGAATTAACAGATGTACTGTCTGTCTGTCTCTCCATCTGTCTGTCTGTTTTACCTGTTGTAGGACTCCTGGTATGAGCCCGGCCTGTTTGATGCCGTCTCCCCCTGTCTGTCTGTCTGTCTCTCCCTCTCTCTCTCCGTCTGTCTGTCTGTCTGTCTGTCTCTCCATCTCTCTCTCTCCCTCTGTCTGTCTGTCTCTCCCTCTCTCTCTCCCTCTGTCTGTCTCTCTCTCCATCTCTCTCTCTCTCTCTCTCTCTCTCCATCCCTCCCTCTATCTTACCTGTTGTAGGACCCCTGGAATGAGTTCGGTCTGTTTGACGCTGTCGCCCCCTCTCTCTCTCCCTCTGTCTGTCTCTCTCTCCATCTCTCCGTCTGTCTCTCCCTCTCTCCCTCCCTCCCTCCCTGTCTGTCTGTCTCTCCCTCTTACCTGTTGTAGGACTCCTGGAATGAGCCCGGCCTGTTTGATGCTGTCTCCCCCTGGTGGCTGAGTGTTGAGTTGCAGTTTGGTCTCCGGCTCCTGTTTCACCAGCAGCTCCTTCCTCAGCTGCTCTACCACCTTTTTCTACAAGAAGAAGAAGAAAAGCATGAAGGGGGATAAAAGGTTAAAAGGAGGGACTTTCAGTGTGTGTTAATTCTAGCGCCCCCCTTTGGACAAAAGCGGTAGTGTTTTTACCACGCCAGCTGTTGTTCCTGGGTGAGCGTATACCCATGACAAAGGCATTAAGAAAAACTATATAAAAATAGCATTATTTGCACTGATGGTCTGGTTTGCTGTTTCATGTAATTTATGATCATCAGAGGAAAAATTAGACTGTTTCAGAAATATTTTTAAAGTTCCTCTAACCACTGACTCCACCTTTAAATGCACAGTAACAGAGAGGTGGGCCCTTTGTTTACACACCAGTTTACAGAGCCTAGGTTGTGTATTAACACTGGATATGCAGGTAAAGCATTGTTAGGACTGTCAGTGATTCTGCTGTGGAGTTCTCAGGTATTTTGCCGGTTCAGACTCGTTCACTGAGAAAGTTCCTTCAAGGTCGTTTTACACTAAACACCAAGTTTCAGCAAGTTCTCACACACACAGAGACACGGACACACACACACACAGAGACACGGACACACACACACACACACACACACACACAGAGACACACACACACACAGCAAGTTTATCTACACATAATCTCACCTGCTTTGACTTTCTAATTATTATGCAGTGAAAAAATCCAGTGTTAACACACAGCCTAGGCTCTGTAAACACACAGCCTAGGCTCTGTAAACGGCATGTTGCTAACTACAACGGGCCCCCTTTGTTTACATACCAGTTTACAGAATCTAGACTCTGTATTAACACTGGATTATTTTTTTCAGCGTACAGACAGGTAGAGACACACACACACACGCAGACGCACACACACACACACACACGCACACACACACACACACACACACACACACACACACACACACACACACACACACACACACACACACACACACACACACACACACACACACACACACACACACACAAAGATTTCTATTTTTCCTCTTCACCTTATAAAGCCTGCAAGTGTGTTTTCTACTACGACTTATTCTGGTTCTACACTTTACTGAATGATCAAAGTGGTTTGACAGGAGACATGTCGGCCGGAGATAAGAATAGAAAAAAAAGTTAAAAATAAAACACTTAAAAAACAACAACAACAAACGGTTTTAGAAAAAACAGAAAATCAAAAGAGACGTTGAAACATGTTGACGTGGCGAGGCTGACGTCATGTCGCAATACAAATCGAGCTTTGTAACAACTAGTGTGAATGTTGACAGTATTTTAGATTTAAAGCCCCACTTCACCGGTGGAAATATGAAGGTGTACTGAACTCTGAGATCCTATGTAGTATAAATGTGCAAATATTTTAGAAATCGGTTCATCCTAGCCTGAGAAAAGGCAGAAAGAGTGTTTTATGGTCTCACTGTTTAACCCTACATTTTCCCATGTGTGACATCACAGATGCTTAAATTTACGGTGAGGATTAACAGGACAGCTGGGCCAAGGGAAGACCGAGGGAAGACTGAGGGAAGAAAAACCTCATTTATTATATTATAATAGTGATTTTATAATGATAGAACGCCGCTTCCGTATGGGTGACGTTTTCCTTTAATTGATGGCATGCCCTAGCCTGGAAATCCAGACCCATATCTAGAACGATAGAGGGTCTGGCCACGATCAATAGACCTTCCCAACTCAAGGGGCGGCTCCTACTCGTGCATTTCAAATACTACTGCACGTGATTGGATAGAACTACGACCAATCAGAGCAATGCACAAGGTGACGTATTAAGGTCGGCAAAACAGAACATTCCTGAGTGAGTGAGTGAGTGAGTGAGTGAGTGAGTGAGTGAGTGAGTGAGTGAGTGAGTGAGTGAGTGAGTGAGTGAGTGAGTGAGTGAGTGAGTGAGTGAGTGAGTGAGTGAGAGAATCTCACCTGTTTCTCACTGAGAGCTGTGATCTTTGCTTGTAGTTCATGGAGTTGCTTCTTCAGATCTGCGTTCTGGAAAACAAGTTTCTGAGTTAGTGTTGAGATACCGAACACACATGAAGGTCTGAGAGTCTAAGATGAAAGTTTACCTGCGTTCCAAATCTCCTCCTCTTTCTTTTCTCTATTCTACATACTACATCCGACCATAAAAATAATCTAGTTAGGATGCAGAATGCTACAATTGGGACATACTTTTACTTATTCATTTCATCCTAACATGGCTCCTTGATCTTGCCTCTTGCTTTTATATCCGTCTCATCCCTGTTTGTTTTCATATGGAGGCTCCGTCGATGTGACGTCACTTCAGGTGCGCACTGGATTGTGGGTCAGAATCGCCCAAATAGGATGCTGATTTCAAACACTAAAAATCTCGACTGGATGTAGTAGGACATCTGGGTATTTCTATCCATACTAAATCTGGCCACAAGAATCAGGACATCCTAAATCTTTATTCTACCATACTAAATAGTAGATAGTTTTGGGATTGGAACGCAGGGCTACAGTGTCAAGAACATGTGTTGTGTTTTTACCTGAGGGTCCTGCTTCATCTGGGCAACCAGTTTCTGGAGAAGAAGAAGAGACAGTCAGAATGATGATACATCACAGTGACACCTGGTGGCTACATGTAGAAACTACAACCAGGACCTTAAAGGGACACTGTGTAACATTTTAAGTAATTTATAAGCTAAAATCAATATCCTCATTCATAAATATGTCCTCATTGGTGTAAAATCACCTCTGCCAATAATCTGAATTATCCTCCTGAGCGGAGAATTACAAATATTAATATTACATTTTCTACATTGAGCAGGCAGGTCTTATGGAGGCATCCATGTCGGTTGGAATGTCATCAGGTGCATTGTTTAGAATTTAGAATTGTTCTTGTCCTTGAAGGCCACTGTAGCTTCTGTTATTATTCTAAAGGGGTGGGGTTACCCAGGGAGCGTTGCATTCTAGAACTTTCTAGATGATCTAAATTTTAAACAATGCACCTGATGACATTCCAACTATGACACTTTCAAGATGGCGGC